>JABCKT010000102.1:0-60962 GCA_018858115.1 Tephrocybe rancida
GGTTGATATCGGCTGTGATCATCTTGTTCGATCTGAGCTGATCTCAACCGTTACGAGCACCTGGGTTTTTCACTGGGAATCAACGGTCAATCGTGCATCTGTTGCCATCGTTCTGAATCAGACTGAACTTTCCTTCATTGTCATCACAACAGTCGTCCTGCCAGTTCCTGATCGATAAGTTCGATCCTGTTGGTGACGGCGAGCTCTCTCGATGGAACCCATTCTAACTCAAGACATATTCACTGTTGTGATCGACATTTTAGGCTCAGGTGAGGCGATGCAGGCGCTGAAAGTCTGTGCCCTCATTTGTCGTAGCCAGGTTTCCCAAGTGCAGCGACACCTGTTCAGGAAGATCTGCATAAACGCTAGCACGGACTGTGCTAAATTCTCCTCTCTCCTTTGTAAAGCCCACGTCTGTCTGACAACGTGCTTCAGCTGGTCATCGACAACAGGTCTTCCACAGATGTTGCTCTGGTTTATCATGCTTTCAACGATTGGGCACCAGTATTATATGCACGCTCAGATCTCCGGTCTCTCTCGATATCCGAAATTCTAACCTTTCAGGGATTTCCTCAGCCGCTGAAGTTGAGTCTACTTGCACGATTTCAATCGCTACCTCGCATTCGTTGCCAAGGTATTGGTGGCCTTCACATCATGTCTTGTGATCAACTCAAAGGTCTTCACATTACGACGTCAAGAGGAATCGGTCACTCCCGGACAGACATCCCGCTCCCAGATTTGCTCGATCTCACTCCCATCAACCACACACGATCACTGGGCCTGGTCTCCTTGTGACGCCATGCGGTCGTGACTCGCGAGTTCTTTCTGTACACAAATCGTACTGAGGCGCATATTAGTTAGTCGTCACAACGTCGGCGAAGGCCACCTCTACATTCATCGCAGCATGCTGCTCGTTGGGACGTCACCAACCCCTCCCCCTTCCACTGTAAGCGTATGGTTCGAACATGGCGTTTGTAATGTAAGCCTTCCCATCGATAATAGGTTTTGGGCCCTACCAAGGAAATATAAGTAGCGGAGGCAGGTGACAACCATCATACATGCCCTAAATACCCTCCACAGCGATCCACGATACTCCATTCCTCCAACTCAACCAAGACCTTCGTTCGCACGTGGCGGGGTAGTACGCCATCGAGACATTACGAGCAAAGCCACGTAAGACTTCATCAGGTCATCAAAGCTGGCTGAGCCATCCTGGTGTTAAATGGTGACGTCGATAAGGTACAGGGTTGCGAGGTGCGAGCCCTGGTTGAGTGGATAGGTTTGCTTTGGCATCACGTGATGTTCGAGGTCGAGGATAGGGTATACCGTATAGCTCCGGCCGTCAGGGAGGATAAGCGGAGGAGAACAGAGGTCGCGGGGGGTGATACTGTGATGTGTGATGAGGAAGGAGGTATATCGGGAACGGTGAGGTTGACGTACACTGTATATGGCGGATGGGGAGCCTAGGTATTGTGAGGTGACACTAGAAGGCCTGTCAGTGTAAGCGGGCTAGACTTAAGGATGTCCTGAGGGTGTATATGCCTGTAAGGAGTAACAACACTGCGTGGTGCGAGTCAAAAAAAAATAAGGTCGAGGGGAGCAGGTAGAGACTTACCTCGTATGAACCTCTGCACAGTCCCGAATCCCACCAATCCCATGTGTAGACCCGTAGATGCCATATGCGAGTCGTGGATCGCTTCTGCATATCTTTGGGGAGAATCTGAAGCTTGCCAATGGCAACAGGGACTCGAGGGGAGTTACAGTTTACGGCCGTCAAACAATTGAATTTGGGGAAGACAGGCGTGAGAGATCAGATTAGATCAGAGATAACGAAGCTGGCGCTGCCGCATCATCTCCCTAGCGTCGTTTTGGCCTATATTCCATCGTCGCCCACACGTATTATCTTACGACTTGTGCCAATTGCGTACGGAGGCAGCAGACCCTAGCTTTAATAACCCGTTCTCCCTATCTTTGTTTACCACACCGTCAACCTCCCTCTTTCGACCTCGATGGCGTTGTGAGTACTAGTACTTCTGCGCGCTGCATCAAGATCAAGCTTGAGGCCAACGACGATGGAGCAGGAGCTCGACGAGCACAAAAAGTCAGATATGGTCCACAAAAATCTTCCAGGCGATTTCGCTCGCCATCCTGCACCCGTCTCACACGGCTATCTCAAACTCGCACACATTGGGCATACCACCAATACCACCTCCGCGCAGACGCGCTCTAAACCGGCCGGCCTTTGGTGCCGATTGGTTGGCCTTGGAGTTGGAGATGGTCACAAGCTCTAATCAGCAGCGGTACACATGTACATCAACAACATCGCTTCTGACTTCCAAGCCGCACGCATGGAGTGTAGAAACTGTTCCGGGAGCTGAATGATGCAAAGGAGGAGCTGAGAAGTAGTATTCAAAAGGTGCTCGAAGGTGCGCGAGAGGAGGTTGAGCAGGGCACTGACAGATATACGCCATCTCAAACTTAATTACAATTACGGTCGGGGAGATGGAACCACTCGAGCCATCGTCACCACGCTCTACCACACTGTTGCGCATCACTCTACGAAGAGTCGCGTGCGGTCGCTGTATAGTGCCACAAGTTTAAATGTTTCTTTGGCATTGTCGTCTCCTCCACACTATTTCCTGAAAATAAATTGAACTTCTCCTAGCCAGAGACGTCCAAGTGGAGCTAAATTTCAAAGATAACAACCAGCCCGTGACAACCTACCTACGGCCTAACTTCGAACATTTGAACACTGAAAAGAAGCCCAAGTATGTAGACCAATTCGAGAACTTGCATTCGTTCGGGGATCGTCAGTAGATGTACAGACAAGATGGAAGCATATATCGAAGTCTCAACTACAAACACAAGTACATACAGCTAGCTCGTCACTCGACCCACTCCACATTCCCTAGGGCAAGAGCAGTCTCGAAGGAGGCTTTAGGCGTATACTTCTTCCCATCCGGGTATTGGGCGTCCATCCTCTGCTTGACGCTCCTGTGTACCTTGATAACTCTCTTCTTCTGTTTCGGAATGAAACGCCCTCGCCCGAGGTTTGCACCAATGTACGAATTCCAGGAAGCATCGCCCTTCTGGTAGCGTTGTTTCATGGGGAACAGCTCGAGCACCCACCAGGCCCACTTTAAGTCAAGTTGATCATAGATAGGCGACATGGCGTCGAGGAGTTCGTGGTCCTCCTCCGTTTTCGTGGCGGCCGGCGTCGCGGCTTCACCCGGCTGCGGTGGCTTTGGTACGACCTTAGGGATGCTCTGGATATGTGCTCCACTGCTTAAAAGGGGAGGCGGGCGCTGCTGGACGTATGGATAGAGGCTGGCAGGGTCGAGACCTACAGGCTTGAGGCTCTCGGAAATAAACATGATACCCGTGTCCGCCTTGAAGCACTCGCGGATCATCCATCGAAGAGAGATGCGCGCGAGGGTATTAGGGGTGCCATTGTCGACAGATCCGCCTCCTACGTCTAGAGGGAGACACCAATAAAAATGAGTACAAGCAAACGCATCCGAAACGGTTTACTTACCAGTATGGCAGCCCGCGAACCAGACCTTCGAAGAACACACGAGGTGTCAGATGGGATCTCTACGGTAGTTATCGCTTACCTCTTCTATATCCGTGGGGTGTTGGGAACTTTCAGAGTACTTCTTCTCCATCTTGCGTAAAGTGGCATTCTTGCCTAACCTCGCATGTTCAGGTGGTACGCTGTTGGGCTCCCGCTCCTTGGGAACATCGGGCTTCTGACCCTCTACACCTAAAGAAGCCTCATCTGGGTTGGGACGGTTCCAAAGGTTGGCCTTGAATTTGGCACGGTGTTCGTCTAAGGCAACCGCGTGACGGAAGGTGCGTACGATAGTATTCGATGTCGTAAACGGAAGGCGGCGTGGAATTAGGCCTACAGAGTTGACAGTGTCCCTGAGCGAAAATGAGAAAAATGCAATATTTTAAGTAGTATAAATGAATCAACTAACCACACGCCGATGAACTCAATGGGGACGTCGACAGAGAAGGCCTTCTTGAATGCATTTGATTGCTGCCACCCGATTTCGTCCACACGGCTGAACATCTTATATGCGAAAGGCACCTGTTGGTGGTTGCATGCGGGCAGCAAACCGACCTATCGTCGGGCACGATCAGATGGGACCGGATCGAGCCACTGTCGTTGCACACCTTGTGGATCATTCCCGCGAGGCCACGAGCAGTGTAGGCACCCCTCGAGAAACCAAAGATACAGATACGGTCGCCTGCCTTGTCTGTAAAACAGCAAATTAGATGATGGCAAAAAAGAATGTTCCACTCCACAAACAATTCTGCATCAGAAATTCGTAGCCGTCTGATGAGGCGCAATGTGATCCTTTATTAGTTCAGGACAAAGTACGAAATTTCAAAACCATACCCATGACGTGCGCAGACAAATTCCATGCGACCATTTCGTCCAGGGTCTATGTCGCAAACGTTTAGAGGCAAGTTGTTTAGACATAGTTACGCCATCTCTGACCTTTGAAAATTTGGCTGCCATTGGAGTGGCAATCTCGGGTGATGTGTATGTGCCAATTCCGGCCTGGAAGTGGAGAGCGGCTTAGTGGGGAGGAATATTATACAAGACGAGAGAGGATATTTCACCTGGTAGTAGACCATTTGCCGGTCTCGATCATCCTTCTTCAACATGGTGAAAAATTCCACGATGTTCGAATTCTGTCAATATTGTCAATACATATTTCAAGAGATGCTGGGCGGAGTCGCACATCTGAGTCGAATCTAGGCTGTTATTAGCAAGCGTCGAAGTGGGAGGACATGTTAATGGACACACTGGTCTCCAGTGCCGTCAAAGCAAAGAATCAAAGTGCGCGCAGAGTGCGTTGGGGGTATATATTTGGGAAACTCAGGCTCTGGGTAGGCGCCTTTGAAGCTTGATCCTTGAGGGCTTTCAGCATAATCAGTGGAGGATCCGGACGTTGAAAACGAAGCTTCAATGCCATGGGGCCCATTCACTGAAGTGGACATGATGGGACACAAAGAAGCGACTGGCGTTAGCCTAGGGGATTATGAAGCTCAAGTCAAGCTCCAGTGCTCGAACAACACTCCAACCTGACTAACCTAATATAATCTTATTCGGCTCGCAATGGCACTACTCCGGAGCAATGCATGCGGTTAACGGACAAGGTAAGGTCTGGAGCGGTTCCATAATTGTGTTGATGGCCACGTAAAAGGACATGAAGAATGGAAGCTGATAATCTACGCACTGGCATATATTCGTCCATGCTGGCTGTCTAATTAAGACGGACTGGTTCCCAGCGGAAAATGTCGACCCTTTTCATGAGATACTAGATGGATACGCCTATAGTCAGAGGGCCTCTGCCAAGTAGTAAAGATTGAACCTGCCCATCTATTTTTTCAAGGTCACTCCAAAAATGGCCTCAGAAGGTCGGTCGAGGTATTCCTTCATCAACCAATCATAGCCAATGATATGGCGTTCCGAGCAGGCACCCGTGAATCAAGAGAAGCGCCGTTCCTTAAGCATTTGCAGATCCGGGGGGATCGGATGAGATGGTCTCAAAGGAGAAGAGAACTTCGACAAAGAACTTGAAAGACAGGTCAAATTTAATGATGCAGAGTACTCAGCATCGTCTGAATCAAGTCTGAATCCCAACTGAATCCGCACCTCAGGCTGTATGAATTCGAAACAACGATATCTGAGTGAAGATGAAGCAAAGGAATGAATCAGGACAATTTCTCGCTGTTTTCTGTAGTTCACATCTGATTGAGCACAAGCAGGCAAGCGCAGTCAAAGTGCAGTGTCCCAGGGCAGACAGGTTCCGGGTTCGGGAACCTCGAGTCGGATCGATCATCGGAACACGTCAGCGTATCAGTTATCTAACCTAATGCGGATTTTGGTTTTCTCAGGCTTCGATATGACGTTCTCGCTCATCTTCAAACTCGCGACGCTGGCGTGTGTGCTCTGCGCAGTGACGGATATAGGTACTCGTAAGTAGTAATTACTTAATATGTGCATCATGATTATTGACCTACGTCGTCTCGTGGTAAACTGATTGTTCCACGATTGGGACCTCGCCATTATAATATACACCACCACCACCGGTTCATTTCCACTTATAGCTGTACTTCATGTCGAACGAGAGCATCCGGATTTCAGGTGTTTCATGTGGACTCACTTCATTTTTGTACGTACAGTATCTTTCGGGTATCCTCTCAGGCCAGTCAATTCATACGCTAAGTGTTGATAGGCTAGAGCTTGAAAGCGCTGCTAAGAAGGATTTTTCATTCGACTTTTACGACCTAAATATATGGTAACACAAACTTGACAGCTTGACATACGTCTCGCTGAAATGACCCTGAAGCTGAGAGTGATCACGATACATAATGCATAACGAGTAAGAGAATAGGGCTCCTGCACGGCTTCCATTGCTGACATAGGGGCCACAAACTTGCTACTTAAGTCAACAGGGCGCGAAAGCATCAACTTACCGACTTGAAACCTTCTCACACTCTCATGGCGGATATCACTGCTTCACAGGTTCTCGCATTCGGTGCTGACGCTGTGTTTCTCAAGAAGCGCCCTCTCCCAGACGCCCCCACTGGCTACTATGACTGGCAGATAACAACAGATCCTGCAGACGACCGTGAAGGCCACTCAAACATTGGGAACATCGTCAACCGTGTTAGTGCTCCTTGAACTCTTAGGAATATTCTTCTGACCACATACGCAGGCGCGAGCTTTCAATTCCAAAGGAGGGTTCAAACCTCAGATTTCGCAAGTGGTATGTCGTGTGCTTCAGTGTATTGGTGCGATCTGACCCTGCGTTGGGGACAGGATGCATTTCTTGATACTGTTAGGCACCCCACCGCCATTGATGATCGCAAGGGAGCGGTAGGTCGCCTCAGGGGAAACGTTAATCTCCTCACTCACCATTTTTGTTACAGTTTGCCACTGGTCTTGGGATCCTTGCTCGTCTCGATCCTCACAGCGATCTTGCAAAGACCATGAACAATGATGTGATAGGGACCCTTTACAATACTGTTCCTCATCCGCCTGCATCCTATCTTGGCCCCGAGGACTCTTTCAGAAAGGCCGACGGTGGAGGGAACAACCTCGAGAACCCCAACATCGGGCGCGCCGGAATGCCGTATGCTAGGAGTGTTCAAGGAAAGGCCGGACTTCCGAGGACTTCTCTACCCGATCCTGGCCTAGTTTTTGACACCATTCTCAAGCGGAAGGGGGTGAGTACATAATAGTGGAACCTATCTCTGAATGGTGACCTCATTGCTATTAATGAACAGATGCAAAAGCATTCCGGTGGAATGTCCAGCTTGATCTTCGCTTTTGCCGCGATCGTCACTCACTCGCTGTTCCGCACCGACCACCAGAACATACACATCAACAATGCTAGCTCCTACTTGGACTTGAGCCCTCTTTATGGAGACAGTGAGTTACGATCGATCGCACATATGACGTGAACTTCCCTGACTACCATTTTCAAGACCAAGCTGCTCAGGATAAGGTTCGCGACAAGTTCGCAGGTCGTGGTCTTTTGTACCCCGACACCTTTGCAGAGGAGCGACTCCTGTTCTTGCCGCCTGCTTCTAGTGTCCTTCTTGTGCTCTTCAGCCGGAACCACAACGTCAGTCCCATACTTTCTATCTGATTGTTGACCTAATGCCTTTGCTGTCTTCAGTACATTGCCAAGAGGATCCTCAAGATCAACGAGAAGAAACGGTGGTCCGACCCTGTTCCTACCGACGCTCAGAAACTCGCTCTCCAGGATGAGGAGATTTTCCAGACAGCGAAACTCGTCAAGTCCGTCTTGCCTCATCTTCGGCTTCTTTCTCTGCTAATACTTTTGTAGTTGTGGATACTTCATGAGCGCCATTATGGGCGATTATGTTGCTGGATTCCTTGGCTCATCCGAAGGATGCAATTGGAATATGAATGCGTTCGATGTTAGTCCTTTTGATAAATTTGTAACGCTTATCCTAACATCATTTTATAGCCCATCCAGACCAAGGAGCTCGAGGTGCAGCGTGGCTTGGGAAACCATGTTAGCGTTGAGTTCAACATTCTGTATCGCGTATGTGTCCGTCCTGCTTCTTTTTAACAGCTGTACTCATCACAAACGATCTACAGTGGCATGCGACCACCTCGGAGAAGGACCAAGAGTGGACAGAGAATGTCTTCAAGGGTGTCTTTGGCGACAAGCCTTTCGAAGAGGTATTTCATTGCTGCTTCTTTCAACGTCGCACCAATTAACGATCATATCTCAGTTATCTCTCAGGGATCTCGGTACAGTGTCGAAGGTGTTCGCAGACGTTGCACCCAACCCAACACACCGCACTTTTGCCGGGTATGTGGGATGGCATTCATATCCTTTTACCTGACTGAACCCTTGACGCTGCAGCCTCCAACGTGGCCCTGATGGTACTTTCAATGATGACGAGCTTGCTGCTATTCTCCACGCCGCAACGGAGCGACCTGCTGGTGCCTTCCGCGGCCGTGGAACGCCCCCTGTACTCCGTCTTGTTGAGGTCATGGGCATCGAGCAGTCCCGTGCTTGGGGTGTCTGCACAATGAACGAGTTTAGGAAGTTCCTTGGTCTCAAAGGTCAGTCTTTGCTTGTTCAGCCTTGGCCTCATTAGTCATGAAGCATGCAGAATTCGAGACCTTTGAGGAGTGGAACCCCGACCCCGAGATTGCCGTGAGCTCTATATTCTACTACATGGAGGCTGCTCAATGCTCATTCCTTGTTAGGGAGCAGCTCGCCGCTTGTATGGCCACGTCGACAACCTCGAACTTTATGTAAGTTTTACCACGCCGTACCGAAACTCATTCAGGTCCATTAACTCCTTCTGCAGACCGGTCTTCAAGCAGAGTCTACCATGCCATTGACAGATGGCTCTCGCTTTGCTTGTGGCTACACCGTACGTCATTCATAACATTGACTCCACACAAGCTGACCACCTTCATAGACCACACGTGGTGTTCTCGGCGATGCCATTGCTTTGGTCCGCGGCGACCGCTTCTATACCAGCAACTTCACTCGTGAGTAGTCATTGAAGTTGTGTGATCCATGTCTCTCCGTAGAGCTGATTTGATCTGCAGCTAACAACCTCACGACTTGGGGCTTCTATGACTGCCAGCGTGATATGAACAACGGTAGTGGTGGTGGCATCAGTACGTTCTTTCGCTTTTGAGGGGTCGCTCGTATTGTTAAACGTAGATACCAGTTCCGAAGCTCATGCTTCGCCACTTACCCCGTCACTTCCCCTGGGTACGTTGACACCTGACTACAGTGAAGTTTGGCTTGACGACTTCTACAGAACTCTGTGTACTCGTTGTACCCCTTCTTCACTCCCGAGAAGATGAAGGAGAGCCTCACCCACCAGAAACTCGACAAAAAGTACACCTTCGATCACCCGAAGGCACTTCCTGTGCCTAAAGTTCTCAACACCTTCGCTGGTATCAAGACTGTCTTTAATGATCCCACGAGCTTCAAAACCATCTACGAGAAGTACGGATACGGATCGATCCTGATGTTTGATGATAATCCCAAGTACGTTCGTTTGTATTGTTTGCGGGCTTTGAGATTGACCGTAATACAAGGCATGACACCGACAAGGCAATGGTTCTTCATGCCCTGTTCCCCACCCCAGAGGCTCTGGGGCTTCACGCGCGTTGGTTCGCTGCGTCTGTGACGAAGAAGATCAAAGAGAAAACATGGACGTATGTTCTTCATAGAAACGACCACAATATTCTCGCTCGCTGACCTGCTTTCTTTTGTTTCAGTTACCCTAATGTTGCGGGAAATTACGTGGACATCGTCAAGGACGTCATCAATGTTGTGTCTGCTCATGTCTCCGCCGATAAGCTGGTATGAGGCTTCCTGTTCTCCATCGGTATTGGCCATAACCTAGTTCCCTATTCCCAGACTGGCATCGACTTGAAAACGAAGGACAATCCATCGGGAATGTTCACGGAGAACGAGTTCTTTGATATGCTCACAACCCTTGTAAGTCGTTACTCTCGTTAGAGAGGCTTGCTTGCTAACCGGAATTCCTCTAGTTCACGTACGTTGAACTGAACGAATCATTTGACCAAGTGTGATCTAATTGTTACGGACTATTTAGTGTGACCTTCCTTACCTTCGACGAGCCGGAGACCAGTTTCGCGCTTCACGAAGCTGCTACCCAAGCTGGAACGATCGTTGGTGGTCTTACTGCCAAGTCCATCCTGCAGATTGCGCCTTCGGCCTCACCTGTGAGTGCCTTCTATCTTTTTCCGCGATTCTTTGTCGTGACTCGCAGTCCGTCATCCAGAACTTTATTGGTAAAATTGTTGCTAGCGTTGCATCGTGGATCTGGCCTGCAACCAAGAAGCCGTGCTATCCGTTCCTTAGCTCTCTCACGGCTACTGGTCGACCTATCGATGAGCTTCTCGGCAACATCCTTGGCGTTGCTGTTGGTGCTTGCGTTAACTATGCGCAAGCCGCTGTCAATGTCATCGGCTTCTACCTCGACGACGCCCGCGCTGAGGAGAGGAAGGCTATTGTTGAACTGGTCAACAGCAAAGGCGCTCAGACTGATGCCTTGTTACGGGGCTATGTCTGCGAGGCAATGCGTAGGTCACCGTCAAATCGTCTAGTGTAACCTGCTAAAGATCACTCACAGGCCTCAAACCTCAATTCCCTGGCCTTTGGAGAGAGGCTACGGTTGATGCATCAATCGCACAGGGCCCTGGGCTTCCCCCGTTGGAAGTCAAAGCTGGGGATCGCATCTGGGGCAGCTTCAGAAATGCTCACCTCAATGTAAGCCTCAACAGTCCTCCGTTCGACATAATCCTGATCATTTCCCCCTAGCCTCTCGACTTCCCTGACCCGACCAAAATTGACCCGACGCGCCCACTTGCCTCGTACAATCTGAACGGTGCTGGCTTCCACAACTGCCCTGGCACAGCATACGCACAACTCACCATCATCGAGATTGTAAAGTCTGTTTTCAGTCTCAAAAATGTCCGTCGTGCGCCAGGCGATGCGGGCAAACTCCACGGGTTCTCGGAGACCATTCATGAGACAGAAACCGATTTCTTCGTACAGCGCAATGGAACAGTCAGTGCGTGGCCTGGATCTCTGCACATCGTGGTACGTTCGCTCGTCTCCTTTGTTCTTCCTCCTTTATTGATTTTTTCATCTTATCAAGTACGATGATTAAAGTCAGAAGCTATGTTCTATGATCGAGGGACATCATGACATATCTTTTGTGGTACTTCCTGGGGTATGACATGTAGTTTAGTTTTACGTCAGATGCTTTCAGATACATGTCATGCCGCATATGCATTATTTTTCAATTTGTTTGTTCGTCTCCAAGTTTTCCTGGATGACCTGAGCAAGCACTCTAACTAGTCTGTACATGCACATTAAGCTCTGACAATTCGGCAGCGTGCTGTCAGTTCTCTTCTACTTACATTCAATAACATTGAAGTGAACCATGATTATCTATCTATCTATCTAATCACGGAAACGCAATAATGTCTTGTTGAAAAACTGATGCAGGAGTCAACAACTGTTCAACACCTGCACAGAGTAAGTTCTGAGGTTTTCCGAGAAGGGTGGTATGTTACTTACTCGTTTTCATACGTCCGGGCTCTGAACGACACGAACGAGAAAAGCTTTCGGAAGCGCGATGACGACCCGTCTGAAGCACCAAGACCTGGCTCACACTCAGAAAAAAGCTAGAAACCATGGCCACAAAATAGTTGTCACCCCAAGATCATAAGATTAGTGAGTGTAACCACAGAGTGAGCCATTCATGATCATTGACCAAGAAACGAAGAAACAACGAAGAAAAGCCAATGAAAGTTGAAACGGAGTACGACGGCCCGCTTGGGGCTAATTTACAAGTCCGAGTCACGGCTCTTCCTTCTTCGCTTCCTCATCCAAACGTCGCGGTCATCTTTCTGCTTAGGCTACAACTGCACCATGCCCATCATAGTCTAGCAGTGGCTATTGGCATGTCTCTGCGAGAATCGTGTGTCAAGACCTTTTTTTTCACCACGAGAGGACCTTGACAATGGGAATGGTTGGACAAAGACTAGCGCTGTGGTCTCTGTACGTGCTCCCCGCCATTTGTTCAGTCACTTCACACTGATCATTTTGCAGTTGGATATCGTTCCACAAAACGCGCCTGGGCAAGTCCAAGTCCAACAACTGCCACGTTGCGCTCTGACTACCGCAGAACATGACATGTCCTTCATGCTGTCGCATTAGCCTCGCACCCTGCGCAACCTCGCTCAACTTGAACGAGGCTCAATGCGTGTTCTAGGCGCCGAACCTCCATTACTCCGAGCCCCAGACCAAGCATCCTCCTTTATGCCCACCCCCGCCACGCGGCCCACGCCCCCCTGGTCAGGTCGGTCCCCCGCGGACACCCCGCTTCCAACTCTGCTGACCCCTAGCTCTCTGCAGACGGGACACCTCGCTCGATTGTTACGGTATTGGGATAAGGGGATATTTGACCGAGTCTCGTTGGTAGGTTTGTCCAGTGTTTTATCTAAATTTTCGGTTTACTTAACGGTCTTCCCAGTAGAAATGCTTCGCAATCTATCCTCCAAATACACACTCCTCAACTGTTGGGGCGTACGGGGCTGGGGTTCTAAGTGGTTTATGGCGGGTCGGTGGTGTCGGGAATACGTGAGTTGGGTCAGACAATGCCTCATTGGAGCGAAGGACGTACTCGGGGTTTGGGAGGAGTGTTGAGAGGAGTGTTGGGAGGAGTACACGAACACGATGTGTGCGGTGGGTGGGTCATAATGGCGGGCCAGAAAGGCTTATATATATGGCTTTGGCCCGAGGTTGAGCGGACCCCCCGTTGTACGATCGACGGACACAATAGAGCACTTCATAGTATTATTTCTAAGCTTTAGTTTTACTGTTGTATCAAATCGTGTATTAGTGTGCTCGTTGACTATTTGTAGGATGTAACTAAGGTGTTGTGGATCGAGGGCGCACGGTTGGGAATAAAAGTACACAGGAGATGTTGTACCGCGCCCAGCATCGCATTGCTACATCGCCTCTCCTTGTTGTTTTCCCAATATCGGTCAGAGAGGCGCAGGTTCGACGCCACATTGATCAAGTATATCTTCCTACAGCCGTTACGTACATATAGGTCATGAGAGCCCGATGGCATACCAATCTTCCCAATGTGTGCGTAGAAAGCTCGACTTTTACATAGTACTTTGTATGGGAACCAAATTCATACTTGGGTAGAGATTCCAGAAATATCCTTTGGAGGAACCGCATTGAAAGACTAAAGGGGCCACAGATGTTCAGCAATGCACAAGGGGTGTGGAATCATGAATTCGATTGGAACCGAGTACTATCAGATTCGCTATACATGGGAGTGAAGGTATCATGATAGAAACTAGAAAGATTCATGTGCAAGTAATGAGTAGATATATACCTGAGTGAAGGAATGAGGATGGAGTCAACGTTTGAGTATCACATCATTAACATGCCGAGAATGATAGATACTGCATAGTGCATCCATTTCTTTGGGGGTGGGTTCAAGCTCCGAATTATCCAAGTGGCGGAGAAAGAACTGGCAGGATACAATCCAAAACGGGTGGGCTTCCGCATACAGGAGCACTCGCAACGCCTCATCAAAAGCCCTGCCGGCATCTTCTGTTCTCCCCAGCTTTAAAGATGCTAACCCCGTTACCTGCAGAGCGCGACCGAGAGGTCGCAGCTCAGCAGATTTACGGATTTGTAGGCATTCACGCATTAACTTGATACACCCATCATAGTCGCCACGCAGGAAGCGTATATATCCTATCTCGTGCGTCATACGGGCACGCCCTTGAGCATAGCCAATGTAGACAGTTTCTTCCAAAGCAGACTCTGCCCATTCATTCGCTAGTTCATAGTCGCCAGTGGCGCTGGTAGCCCATGACAGGACCTGGCAGCATTCTGCGTGTCGATAAGCGTCTAATCGTGCGAGTACAGGCTCAGCTTCCATCAGCAACCTGAGAGAGGTCGATGTTTCTCTATAGGACAGATACACACGTCGATCGCTTCACAGTCTTGAAATGCAGCAACGATATTTGCTCTCTGTGCGTCAAAGGTTCCGGAGTGAAAACGTAGCTTTTGAGTCAGCCTGAGGCGGCACTCGATGAATCTTTTTCTATCAGACATAGCTAGGAATAGGTGGAGAGCCTGGTTAAAGGAGTGCAAAGCACGCTTGTATTGGAAGAGAGAGTCGAGTATATCGCCTTGGCAGACGTGGATATCGCCCAAAAGAATGTTGTCATTGATGCCGGAAGCAAGGTTAAGGGCATGCTCAATAACATCAAGCCGAGGCCTGTGCTGATGCTGGTATCGCGCCAATGACAGGAGACCACCTCGGATGATATGCGGATTTGTGGAAGGCGTGACCGTAAGAAGAACCGCCTCCAGATTGTCGTTTTCTGATGAAAGGGCCTCGATGTCGGACTTGTAGCGGGGATCACTGATTGAGGAAGCATGTTCCTTCAGGAAGAAGCAGGCTGAATCGATCATAGATGTACGGACGCTATCAAGAAAACGAGATGCATCGCGAACATAACGTTGGATGACGGGGAGAACAAAATATGAAGTATTCGTTCCCTCAACCAGGGATGTTATTTTGAGTACAGCCAGCGCACCCACGAGATTTGGCAAATTCCTGGCCCACCACTTGGAAAGTGTCTTATATGATGCACCAGCTGGGAGCATGGAAAGCATGCAGAGAAGTGTGAAGGCCTCTGGATGAGCTTTCATGCAAGAGCTGTACACTGATAGGCCCAGACAAATATCCAACCTCGTCTCGGCACTGAAGCCCTGGCCTAAGATTCGTGTACCCTCTTTATTGTACGCCTCAATAAGCT
Source organism: Tephrocybe rancida (assembly GCA_018858115.1). Classification (NCBI taxonomy): domain Eukaryota; kingdom Fungi; phylum Basidiomycota; class Agaricomycetes; order Agaricales; family Lyophyllaceae; genus Tephrocybe; species Tephrocybe rancida. The sequence continues at coordinate 14,918 of JABCKT010000102.1, forward strand.
CCTATGCCGAGAGACATGTAGTCCTCGCAGCATGGGCCAATAGCTTGATGGCAAGCGACAAGTAACCTATCAACGCCAACAGACGAGGGACGTCTGGGTCTTCACGGCCTGCTCTATGGTAATGGTTGTAGATCTTGCGAGAAGAAATGGCGTCGAGAGCTCGGAGGTCAATATGGTGCCATGGGAGGTCATCACACGGCGGAGTTGACGACCTCATGGTGATGAAGAGGGTAACGTGAGGAAATTGGTGTAGTTTGCGAAGAACTTGTTCGGCTTCCACCTCATCCACATTCCAGATAGTCTCGAAGTTATTGAGCAGGAGGACAATAGGCAATGGCGACTCGCCCTTGAGGTCAGACAAAATGTCCTTCAGCAGATTTCCGGAGTTTGTGGTGATGCCCAACGATGTGTGGAGTGTAGTGAGAAAAAGTGAGAAGGATGTCGCTTTGACGCACGGAACCCAAACGATTTGATTGGAGAAACGGGTGAGGACGTCAGCATGTTCCATCACAGCAAGTGCTGCTGATGTCTTGCCCATTCCACCGGGCCCGAGGATGCAAATGTGGTGACGAGCTGGTCCAGTGATAATACTGACGAGCTCAGTCACAATCGAGTCGCGGCCATGAAAAATGGATGTGTTGGCTGGCATGACGGAACGAGACGCCTCTGGTGGCGGAACATCTGCTGATGTGTCTGCCCAAAATCACGCTAAGTATGGAAAATGACAGCCGACCTATTCTGTACTTGGTGTTAACATTGAATACCACTTGCCCTATAATCTGTCGTCCTGTGGCGGGACCTTCGATACCGGTGAGTGATACACTACTGTGGAAGTATAAGATGTAAATGAGGTGATATATGTGGATCCGGACCTGCCAGTGGTTGCCGTCTCGAGCTTAGAATTCATAGTCAAAGTGAGTTAGCTTTATCCCGGCGATGTATTTATCGATGAGATATCCGATGATATCGATGTCTGACATGATCAGATGTCACTGTCAAAATGTCATCTATGTTGGACGATGGTGACAATCAAATGCCGTACAATTCGCTCTGATTATCTTTCAAGCATTCTGCAGAGCACTATCAAAACTTTCATCTTCGTAGCGTGTAGTCGCATCATCGTGAAACATCATCGTGACGTCGCCGCATGACGTGCGACTTTGGCAGGCAGAGGAGCCCAAGATGTGCAGGGACTGATGTTGCTTGTACTGCACAAATTGAATGCAAGCAAACTATCATCTCAGTCAACACACCGTATACGATATAAAAGGACACAACACTTACACGAGATGGAAATTTCATTGGATTGACATGAAACAGGATTGAAGGGTTGAGGATCATTGGAAGCTGCAGCAAGATAAGCTAGTGGCCGTTAAGTTTGAAGATATTGAACGAGGGTAACAGAAATAATACATCGCCCAGGGTCATTAGGGTGGTTCTTACGGCACAAGTGACTTTTTCCATATCTTTTCTAAGCCTTTCGCCGGAAATTCTAGGCAAAATTATGTTGCGTAGTATGAAGGGCCCGACACTCGTACTGCACTGGACGCCACCGCCTCAGTGCAGGCTATAAGTCATGGGCCTCTGAGTCCACAGGTAAACGGCCAATTCAAGACGGTGAGAAACACAAAGAGGAAAAGAGAATCTACCAACCTCGGAGCAGAAAGATAGTCTGGCAAAGCTTGAGACTCGAGACAGGAGCACGCTATGCCGATGAAGACTAAGATCGTAAGCCGTGTCTGTATTGCTGGGAATATCTGGTGAGCGGCCGCGAGGTTCGATATCATTCTCGAGTTGAATGATTCTATGCCTACATAGAGTATCCACATAATTTCCGAGATAGCTAGAGAAGGATGGCGAGTTGCTTACTCGCGCCCACACATCCGGACTTTGACTAATACGTACGAAAAAAGCTTAAAGCGCGCTGCGCGAGGACCCGGCTAAAGCGCCAAAGAGTTGGGATGGCCTGGCTAAAACTCGTAGATAGAGCAAAGCTAGGAGCCACGGTCAGAAGTTAGTTATCGTCCCAAGGCTGTAAGATTACTGAGTGTCAAGCCATTCATGAATCCATGATCATAGCGCGAAGACAAATAAGAAAAATCATGTGTAGAAAGTTAACGCGGAGGAATTCGGTCCGGCGGTACGCGCCCCGGCTTGGCTCCGGACTAGCATAGCCGAGTCTGCCGAGCCAGATTTCCTTCGTTTAAAAATGTCGCAGTCATCTTGTTTCTCTCCCGGGCACCGCTGCACCATGCCTATTATCTGTATTGCTAAAAATTCGAATCCTTTAGCCGTTATCTGAAGCTCTTGGCTCTCCAATGGAATCGCGTTCCAAGGCTAATTTTTCGACACGTCGAGGGACGCCTTTGTCTGTTGTGGGGCAGAAAACTTTGAGGATGGGGATGGGTCACCAGACGGAGCTTAGCTCTGAGGCGGACTGGTCGTTGTACGGGCTACCTACCATTTTATCAGTTCGTACTAAATCCAGCAACTCCATCCGCCTCACCAGACACGTTGGCTCGCGGCTTTAGTTCTCTTTTTACTCAGGCAATGTACCCCTACTCCCAAAATTCATTGATGACTAGGTCAGTCCCTCGTGAAAGCTTCGTCTCAAAATTGTGCTGACTTCCAGCCTTCTGCAGATAGCGAGACTCGCTGGATCGGACCTGGTTGGCAGTGTTGGGTTAGGAGGGAGGCAAGATGAGCATGGTTCGATGTGAGGTTCGTCGTCTATCCCCATATTCAAGTCCCTGCCCTTTACCTTACGAGCCCTCCAGCGTCTCCATCCGTAACCCCCCGTAACCCCTCCGCTTCCACCCCCAATCCGCTCCTGTCCCCGCCTTCGAAGAAAACACGCCCCCAGCTCCTCCACATACTACACCTTCACCACCCTTACCTGGCGACTGCGTGGCTTAGTTCATTCATGGGGATCGCAAGAGGGGTGCAGCCCGCGGACTGGTCGAACTCTAGTCGAGCTCGCATCTTGTTAGCCTGTACTTTATCGGCGGCACCTTTCGATGGCTTGGTGGCCCAGCCAACTTTACCGACTCCGCCAGGCCCCACTTCTTGATTCGTGCACGTTTTGAAGGGCTTAGTTATCACGCCAATTGGTCAAACAATATTGGAACTCAAACCTTGTTGGTCTAAGCCATTTGCGTCTTGTTGGATTCCAGAATGGCTCGGTCAGCTTCCCCACCATCCCGGGGACCTGCGGGGCTTGGTTTGGTCTGCATCAATTGCGATTGCGAGGAGGGTTTAGCACGCCGACTGGCCAACCTTTCCGCAAGCTCGCACCATGTTAGCCTGGGCCGCAATCGTGGATGGATTCGAACGATTTCCCTGCATTGGTGGATGACTGTGCGGATCGCGGTGAGGGTTAGCACGCCGATTGGTTGAAGGCGACTCGAGGTCGAACCTTGTTAGCCTCCACTGCTATTACTTTCTTTACCCACATACTCCGCAGCGCATAACTCCTCTTCTTAGCCCTGAATGGTGTTTTCGACTTTCTGGGGGATGTGGGGTAGGTAAACATTAGTTTTTACGTCAGAGCCTAGAGTCCTCGCTCTTCAGCGCCCCGTCTGGAGGGTAGCCTTCTGCGATATACCCAGGTCGAATGAACACATTACATTGGTTTCAATATAGAGACTGAACGAAGTTAGTGATCACACGTACCTCACCTCAACGGCGATTTTTGACTTGCGCCCCATAGTTTTTGTACTCCTGCACGCGAGGACGAAGAGGACATCGAATCCTGAGGTGGAGTAGCCGGGGAGTCCGGAGCTGGTGAGGGCGGGTGGAAGGAAGGAAAGAGGGATGCGGGGCAGGCCTTTAGTAAGTTGTTAGCAGAAGGATAGACTGTTGTTATTTGCTAATTAGGTCGAGTTGAACCAGAGTACATCTGCACCTCCTCCCTGTGCTAGCATAGGCGGGCCATTTTTCACGAAACTCGGGAGAATATATGCTACAGGCTGCGTGTCGTGTGCGGTGTGCTGAGCGGGTCGTTGAAAAGTACTTTAAGAACGGAAATATCTGATATAAGAACGTTCAAAAATAAGACCTGGCGGAGTACATACATTGATCAAGCACAAGAACATCTTCTGGAACCAGCGGCTTTAATCCAATGCATCGAATCCCAGAATATCTCCAATGTGTCGTGGCCTGTGAGTTGTGGCAATTGCTGGTCCTAGTCAAACTCATTCAGCTTTTCAGTATGGAAATTGAAGAGGGGGAAGAACCTGCAAGTATTTTGTTGAAACTTTGAGATAAGGGTATAACACCTTGCAATGCGCCACGGTCGTGAACAGCGAGACGAAAAAAATGCCAAGAGGCACAAAGATGTCATCCACCGGTACTATTGCATGATATATGACGCCACCATGTACAGATGGCGCAACTACTGAATCGGAAGTCTCAAGTGATATTTCGGCATTGTAAAGGAGTGTATGATTCAACTGGATGTTCGTCAAAAGGTCTGTCCAATATCCCCACCCCACCTTTCGGATTTACGGCTTGTTTATGGGCTTTCTAGACGTGCCATTCAGCCCGAAAAACGGGTGTATCTGTGCAGTGGTTCCTTCACACCCATCAGTGCGTCCTACCCTCATATTATCTGTTGAATCATCGAAGCCAGATTATCGACAATTTCTTTCACGTACTACTTTGATCGCCAGGCACCTCATCTGGACATAATTGTCGAACCAATGTCTATGTTTTTATGGCAAGATGCTAAATGACGCTTCCATTGCTCTGGGCACTATCTGTCTCCGTTGTAGAGACAAGTTTCGATAATGAATCAATCAGGGCATCCAAACGATCGGAGCTTCCGGTGCTTTGAAGGCCGAACTTCTGTTGCCACACCCTGAATAGTCTGGCTGTCCCTTGGGTCCATTGTGGATTTGGGCGGTCATCTCTGGGCTTGATGCTGGTGAGGTACGAAACAATATCAGCCATTGTCGGACGGCTCATTGGCTCATAGCTCCAGCACTGTTCGAGACATCCCCAAAGCTCTTGTGTCAGCCCGTGAATGAGCCAAGCGTCGGAGTCATCGGGAGGCCGTGTGGGTGTGTGGCGGTTCATGATGTGGAATACAACCGCAAACTCGTTTGATATTTCGTGGAAAGGAACCTTGTCGGACAGAATCTGGAGGGAGTTTTCAATATGTGACAAATTCGTCCAATTTTGCTGGATTACCTCATAGCAAAGACCACCCCATGCATACACATCGGTCTCCTTTGTATTGTGGATAATACTGCGTCCACTAGATGCCTCTACATCGTCGCTTTCAATCCTATGCAACTCCGGAGCTTGATATCGGGGTGTCCCACCCTTTGAGGCCACGGATGACTGAGTTGCCCAATGCGCAATCTGGGAATTCTGTACATTTGAGAGGCCGAAGTCCGCCACATATGCCCTACCAGAGCGATCTACAAGAACATTCTCCTAACATCACCCTAGTCAGTACTACTCAGAAAGCAACAACAAAAAAGGAAACCCACTGTTTTGATGTCGCCATGCACCATTTCATTCTCGTGCAAGTAGTTTATACCAGCAGCTACGTCTGCAACCTGACATAAAGTATATTATTTGGAGGTGCACTGGTAGAATATTAAGTGGTTACATACCAGAAGTATCCTGTTCGGATGATCCAATCTTGTGCGGCTCAGGTACTGTCTGATGTTGCCCTGCTCGGCCCATGGCGCAACAAGAGATAATTTGGCTTTAAAGATACAAATGCCGAAGAATGGTAGGATATTGGTATGCGATAGGAGGCTCCAGATGATAGCTTCCTTTGTAAACACCTTGAAAATCGTTCAATTACCGGTGTACACAGCTTGAGAAGACTACACACCTTGGCCATGTTGACCGTAAACTCCTTGTTTGGCCTTGACGTTTTTAGGCACAAGTATTCACCACGATACCACACTTTATAGATGTCACCAAATGCCCCTGAACTGACGGCCTCGGAATTGTCTAGGATCTTCGAAAATGTGCCCTGGTCAAGGACCAAGTAATGAGGATAAAGCCCAGTTTTGGTTGAGAGTCTGTACATGGCAGCTATAATTTCCCCCCGTTTGGAGCTGGCGAAATTGTCTGGGAAATCTAGAAGCTTGAAAAAGATAATTCCCTAATGCATTAGCTGCAAAAGAGGGACTACTATATTATGTACATACCTCTTGGCACCCGTCCAGAATAACCTGTGTTTCTCGGTTGTTGGAGTTCAATAAGTGGCGATAACGCTGGGGATTTTCAAGGATTTCTTCGAGCAGTGAAGAAGCAGTTTGGATATCCTGCGGGCGATCTTGTTCATGGAAAGTGGACTGAGCTGTGGCGATGTCGGCACTGAGAAGTTCCAGAAATTCGGGTAGGTCCACGATGTTGGATACATCCCTTGTGAGGTAGCGTTCAACGATATCCTTTACCGCAAGCGCTTTGAAAATGTTATGTGATGCTTGGTTTGCGATCATTCCCAGGTGTCTTTCGAACAGCAGCTGTTGTGGGTCGAGCTGGAATGCCTCGAATATACGTGAGAGTTGCCTGGAAATATATTTCACCATGTTAGGGTATGGCTCCGATGCATCGAGGCGTAGGTTCCTGATGTTTCCTGAGCTGCGGAAGAGGGTGTGGTCGCGACTACAGACCAAGAATCTTACTTTCAATGTGGAATCGGAGGCAAGCTCCTCGAACATCGAGGAAAATATTCCTGCAGTCTCGTGAATTCGGTCGCTGTCAGTGTTGTCAAACCCGTCAATTATTATTACCATATGGCAATAAAGTAGTAGGGGAGCGGACAAAGGGGAGAACTTTTTGACAGTCTCAACGAATAACCTGGTGGCTTGATGGATAGTGATACGGTGAAGGAGTGTAGGCTCGTCTCGTAATATATCGCAGAGGTGCTGTTGCATGGCAGTTGATACATCTGAATACTGCCACCGATGTACCACAGACTGTAAGAGTTGGGCAGTAAGAGTTGCAAAGTACTTGTCCGGGTTGGTGGTGTCCAGGGACCCGCTGTCAATGAAAAGCATCGGCCCTTGAACCTTATAAAGCCGACAGTAATCTGCGATGGACATTGCAACTGTGGACTTTCCACAGTTGGCCTCTCCGGAAAGCCACAACACGTTCTGTGTCGAGTCTTCGCGTAACCACTCTTTGATTTCGTTCTGGTGCTGAATGCGGGTACCATCATCACAAGACTGCTTGTGACCCGTCACGGATGATGAGGTGACCGCTTTCATTTCATCCATAAGCCAACGAAATTGTGATCGTTGTTCGTGGATATGTTGCTTGTGAGAAGGTTAAGCGTCTCTGTCGTACTGAATATAGCCGAATCACACTTACAGTAAATTTCTTGTGATCAGTAACAATATTGTTGAGGAGCTCGTTTATCTCTTCCATCGCACTGCGAGGGACTCGGACATCCTTTCTAAAAATCGTAGAAACCCATGGGCGTACAGACGGTTCCTCCTTTATAAATGTTTGGAAATCAGTGTTATGGAGAAATTGAGGATGGGCATCATACCCGCCGGAGCACCGTAATAATTGGTCCCAGATGTTTCCTGATTCTTTCACTCTCAATTTCAGAGAACTCGGCATCAAGCTAGTAAATTCTGCTCAGCTGTAGCTCCCGAGAATGAGGTATTCCATACTAAGAATTCTTTCCACCATTGGATGAACTTGTTGATGATCTTCCTGTAGTGTCCATCAGAGCAGTTGTGGAATCGGCAAATATTGTACGAACTGAATTTTCCACATCACCTCCCATGTGTCGCTTGAAAGGTCATGTCTGGTATGAAGCTTGCTATTGAGCTTATATATCCAACTTTTCACCCCACCTGCCACTTCAGGGCTTATACTCTTGTCCAGCAGGTGAAAGAGATTCAGCAGCCCGCGGACAGAGAGTGGAGCACCGGAAATACACTTCTCGTGGTCATCATTATTCATCCAATACCAAATGGTGTTGTTTTTATGCCACCGATTGAAGTCGATGAAGAACTCTCTATCCAGATGGAGGAGAGTATCATGGAATAGACCTTCAATGATTTCGCGGCGCCTAACGGGAACTAACAGTAAATGTCTGCAAACGTGCGACGAGGGTATTGGGTCGTGCTCACATAACTGCCATCGTGTTCGCAAATGGTTGGGGAGAGGTCTGGAGAGGATCACGAATCCTATGTGTGCTTGTCATATATAACACGGCAGGGCCCCAATCTGCAGCAACTGTCATGTAACGACCAACATTTTATCTTGATGAAACCCTGATTGAGATGGAACAACCTTGGTCCACTTTTGACAAGGGTTATTCTTCTGGCATCTGACCGTCGCAATTCAAGAGCTGTGCAAGTAAGAGCATGACACACTAATGTATCCATTGTAGCGTGCTTGGTGATAGCTCGTTAATATTGGCATATGCAATTTTAGTATCGGCATCAAGTCAGGTCGTGTGAATTGGCAGTACATACATAGCAATAGAACACGTCATTGATAAGTGCTCGGATCCAATACCGCGGACGCAGAGCACAAGTAGAAATGTGGGGAACATGGGTTCTAATTGTGATGTATCTCTATGCAAATTCGGTATTTCTGAGATTCCAATGCCAAGTTCTCCTGTCTGGTTGGCCCGATGGAGCGTTGTTTGGCCTGTGGCATACTTTTCACAGGTCATGCATAGAGATAAAGTAGCAAAATTGTAAGGTAATAGTCATATATAACCATACGCGTGCAAAGAGTACGATAATTGGGGTATGTATGCTTATAGAGAGCTCCTACAACAAGTCGCGGACACGACGCGACATAGCATGTGAAGTGCAGGTGATCGTAATCACGTGTTCAAATCCAAATTAATATGAAAGAAATCCCGGAAAAATAGTTTTGTCTAACAAGGACACCGAAATGTGAATGTTCTTCGCTACCTCCATTCAACGTCAAGTTCATTTTCTAAGTCTTTCCTTTCTGGCTAGCGCGCTGCACCATGACTATATTTTCCTGACTCGAGAGTTTGACTTACTGCCGCCCGTTATCTGAGGTTCCTTATCTGAATCGCATTCAAGGCCAATGTATTCGACATGAACACGAGAGATGTGTTTAGGCCTGTTAAAGGACAAGGCTGAGGGCGTGCGTTGACAGTGGGAATAGGTAGATGATGCTTAGTGCTTCAATGGGCAGTGGTTGCTGTACGTGCTATGTACCTACCATTTTTTTTGTCACTCCATACTAAGCATCCTACGCAGTCGGCCTACATCCTACAAAATGCACCTCAATATCGCTAGGTGGTATAAGTCAGGCAACTGTGGGCTTCCAGTGTGACTCCGTCTTGCCCTCGAGTTTGTCACGCTCAACTTGTTGTTGCCCCGCAGGCTTTCCGACCCTTTCAAGGCATGCTGTAGCAGCCCACGATTATCCTTCGGATGACAATTACACGTTGTCTCCACGTCAGATTTGTGGTGGTTGGGATTTTGGAAATGTTGAAACGAAGTAAGTCGCTACTTGTACCCCTCGTCGTCGATTTCTAACTCGCAGATCGCAGTATCCGTACTCCATGAGACTATATATGTCATCCGTACATTGCTAGCTCCCTATACCGGCATATCGGACGACTCTCTCTGAAGCTGTGAGCCTCGGCTACGAACGAATACAAACAGCACCTCAATCTTAGCCACGCATCGGCTCGCCTCGTTCACCTTTTACACCTCCTCATACGCTCGACAAACCAATTCAGTATTGTCCAGGCTAAAGCTCCGCTCTCCCCTGCCCCGGTCAACTCTGACTATCTGCCCGGCGCCTAGAGTTTGCCTAGATAGTGGAGTCCCTTATCCGCCGTCCTCGAATATCACGTGATACCCGCCTCCAGGTTCAAAATGTGCCCAAGCTCCCCCCTCGCCACCTTATACCTCATCGGTGTCACTATTCGACACAAGAATGGCTCAGCCAACTTTACCGTCCTCCCCGGGCGCCTGAGCTACTTGGTTCGTCTGTGTCGATTACGGGAAGGTGTTTCACCCGCCGACTGGTCGAACACTACCCAAGCTCGCACCTCGTCGACCTGTGCCGCGCTGGCGGAAGCGTTCGGCTGGGGGATGAATCAGTCAACTTGAACGGCGTTGGTGGAGCCCACGTCGGTTTTATTTGGTCTATATCGCCGGGGTACCCCGTAAGCTGCGAAGGTGTTGCATTGAGAGATTGGGTTGTCGTGGTTCGCCCTGCGGCCGTATTTACGGTATGTACGCTTATCTCAACGCGCACCGCTGCTCAATATCTATTCTTGTTTGCGCACAAACAAGTTTCCGATTTTCCGACCCACCGTCCTCGCGCTTTTACCTCGAGGCCCTGGACTGTATCGGCGTCAGTATTCGACACTAGTATAGCGTGGCCAACTTTACCCGCATCGACGAACGAGTTTACGACTTAGTTCGCCCACCTCGATCGCGGGAATGTTTGGCCCATCGACTGGTCAAATCTACTTGAGCTTGTGCCTCGTTGGCTTGGACCTTATCAGCGCCATCGTTGGTTTCCAGGATGGCTTAGTTAAATTGATCGACTTTGGTGGAACCCTCTACATCCTTGTTCGTTCTGTCTGGGCGGGGTATCCCGTCTCCTGTGCGGATGTTCGAATGTTTGGAAGGATGTGGGTCGTTCTAATATTAGATCTGTGGTATGTACATCTGTCTTGACGTGGTCCGATGCTTATACCTCTTCTAGTTAAGGCGACCACCTCTAGGGTGTATGACTCTTGACGGCGCAACCGCCATGTTCTTGCTGCGGTGCCTGTTTCTCACACTTACAAACACCCCGTCGAAGGGAACTTGTTTCCGATCGCCTATGGTCGACCCCCTCGTGTCAGATTGTAATAATTTGAGACTGCAGACGAAGTAAGTGTCTACCTCGATCTCCCCATACGACGTGGATATTCAACCCGCAGCTCTTAAGATCAACTCCCTACGACGAACATGATAGAAACTCTGTTCATGGTCTGCTCTACCAAGTTCCCGAACGTTTCTCCTCGACTCTGTTTCCACTGCGAATTACATCTAGTGATTGCCATCAGTTCGACCCACGGCTCGTTTGCGCCCGCTTGACCGTGTAACTGTCGCCTGGAGGTTGAACGAACCACAACTATTCTTCGCGCCAGCGGACTTCTGGTTGGAGGGTCTAGGCGACTGGTTCTGCGGGTGTGGGCTAGATGAGCTGAGAAAAGTGTGATTTGACCAAAGGTTCGTTGCTAGGTTCGTCGATCACTTATTACCACATTTCTAAAGCCTGGCTCGCTTACTTACACACTTTTAGCAGCATCTTCTAGCGCAGGTAATCCTCAAGCCTGCGCCTGGGATCCTCTCGGGGGTGGTTGTATCCCCGCCTCACAGGCACTAGCAATGTCGGATAGGATGATCGGTCCGTCGACCTGTGCTGTCATCGCCATCTTTCGACGCTAGGATGGCTCAGCCGGCTTTGCCGACCTTGCGGGGCTCCTGCACGGGCAGGTTCATATATGTCGATTGGGGTAGCCCGCCGCCCAGCGGAGGTGTTGGAATGGGTGTTAGGGGTGTTATCAGCGGGTGTTCGTGGTACTTATGGATTTATGACGGTATTGGCTCGATTTGTTGCTTATACCTGTTCCGTAGGGCCCGAAACAAACGTTTGACTTCCAGGGTGTATGGAGGTAGTCTCACGCGATGTGCATGGCCTAAATACCTTCTAGCTTATACACATGTGGCTTTCATGGTTTTAGTGGTTGACTTTTCTACCTACGCCCCTACATACCTTCGCCCATACCTTTGACCATCCCCTCCACCACGTCACGTCTCCGGCCCAGCCCAGCCCATCACCCCCGGCCGCACACCCCGTCCCCGATACAGCTAGAAACTTTACTGTACAACTCTTGTTGAGGTTTCCCACTTGGCTTTCTATCGCTACCTCCTTGTTCGTTCTTTCCTTCCCGTCCCTTGGAAACGTTCTATGGCCGGACGGTGTTTGGGGTCAAGTTAATCGAGGAAGACGATTCACGGTGGCGCGTCTGGGCCGGAGTACAGGCCCATCTGAAGATGCTGCTGCGACAGTCGATGATAGTTCCCTCTTGCAGTGTGAGACACTGCATGCATGTGCCCTAGTTGTCCTTACTACACAATCCAACACATTCAAGACAGAATATTCAATAGCGCCACATGTCGGATCAGATGTCTGGACGCTACATCGTAACCCCGATCCCACCATCACAGAGAAGCTTCGCATTGAAACTTGCGTTCATCAATACGACTCGCACATATGCTTGTTTTCCCGCGGGAAATACTATGGCCGTACCAGATTGTTAGAACTAGCGCTCATGCCTCCGGATTAGCCATGGAAGACTTGTCGGATTCAAATGCTATGCAGAGAATACAACATACGAAAGTGATACCTCTGAACCATCAGTCGACCTCACCGAAGATGACCTTCCCCACCGACATCAGGTTGGGAAGATAGCTCTCAACGGACGCCTCAGCGATCTCCGTCGTTATGTCTTGCTCGCAGTTATAAATGCACACTTGCAACCTCTTGATACGGCTGTCCGCGGGTATGACTTGATCAAGCCGTTTCCAGTGGCATTCGCTGGGTACCTCCGTCTGTACTCTTGTGAACAAGGAGATCTTGACAGAGTGTAGGTTGCTCTTAAGGGGCAATGTCTGCAGGGCGTTGCAGATAAAATTAAGGTAGCTAGGGTACCCTGTCACTGTGATCGAAAAGGCGATATCACATAGATTGGGCGTGCTTGCTAGGGACATGGGCGAGGTCGGAATATGATTGTCTTTGTATCATGTACATGTCAGCTAAAGTAAAGTGAAATTCCACGAAAAGGTTACCTGAGATCATGATGGACAGCTCGGTGAGAGAAAGCGCAGCATGCCCGATGAGAATTTCCACATCACGCCACTCGGGGCCATACCCAACTGTAAGCCCCCGCAACCGGCGCAGATCAAAGATTTCCAAAATCCGGCTGCAAATGCGCGTGTCGAGCAGAGTGAGATAACCAATCTTGGCTTGTAGGGGAGGGGGAGGTCCCGATATCACATCATCAGAGGCCTCAGGCTTAGTATCATCGTTGAAGTTGGTATTCCTCTCGACGGATAGACTCTCGACTCTATGACAGGCCCTGAGCAGACGTATAGGGAGTAAAGTGTCGGTGGATTTGAAGGCCACGGATGAATGCGTGGGGAGATGAAGGAGAATTTCGATGGCATCCACAATAATCTTTTCAGAAAGGCGTGTATTGGCGTTGATAGTCAGCTGGCAGACCTCCGAAAACAGAGGCAGTGAAATCGGGATTTCGTCAAGGTCGTGCGTAATAGTGAGGAAGAGCGTTTGGATGAAGGATGCGATGGTTGGGTTCCTTGTGAGTATTGCATCGAGTTCTCTGTTTCTGGCAGCTTTGTCTTTAGAGAAAACGAGGTCTACTGATGAAAAGATAATTTTCTGGGATGGATTGCGGAGAAAACGCGCAGTGAGTGCACAGGAAGCGAGGCTAGGCCGATCGGCGAGGTGTAATTCGATTACCTCCAGTATTAACTCTGGTGGTATTCGATAGGGATTGGCCATTGAAGGATGAGTAGCGGACGGGAGATCGATATCGCAAGTTACTTGCGAGTTGCTTCACCTGGGTAATGGCATCCGGTGGCGTCCTAACAACGGGTCCAGGTATAAGAAAGAGGGTCATATGTGAAACAGGTCGGTATCGTCCGCCTTCCGCCATCATCGATGATTGCAGTGCTCCAGCACCAGTCACATATCGGGGTATCGTATATATCCTCAAAGACGCAACTACCCATTGTGGAGCTACAGTGCAGGAAAATCCTGTTTGGTCAAAGCGACGATAATAAGTGAGTCGACAATAACAAAAACACAGCTTCGTCGTTTCTCGACGGAGGACGCCACCCTGCTCAATATTAATGAGACGAGGAGACATCCTCGATTTTCTTTCCTTAGACGTCTGAGAGTAGTGCGTTGGGGTGGGAGTGTTGTGACGTGCGGGGAGAGCCCAGAATCCATCTCAGATTATGTGGTACATATAACGTTTCCCTGGTGAAGGAGCGGTGTGCAGCCCTGAGTAAGTTTTTGATCATGTGTTTGGGATCTGTCCTTATCAATGATTATCATACAGTGTGAGTGATAACGATGAGGACCAAGCATATCTGAGCACGACTTACAATTGAGTGAATGCTCGTCCACTAGGAATGGATTCGTCCAACAGGTCCAGGGTAATGCGAGAGAAGTTGTCAAAGGAGGGACAATTCTCGGCCTGGGCTCAAGTGATGGCATCAAATTTAAACACGGCATGGCTGGTGCCCCGCGACTCCACCTTCGACTTCTTGGTCGCGAACTTTCGCGAACTGGTCCGCCGAACCTGTTCCCAGTCGATCAGACATCCTCGTACAACATCGACGGCAGTTATCATCATACTCTTGACATTATACTGCATCCCCGCGACTTCAACAAAGCTCTTTCGGTTGAACCCCCGTTAGAACCAACCTTGAAACAACCTCAACCCAACCTTCGATCTCCGTCGAGGCTTTGTAATACTTAAGCGTCGATTTGCTGGGCATCTTCCCGATATCTCTCCCATATTGCATCCACAATCTGCCAGCACTCGTTATGGACTCCAATGAGAGGTGAGATCTTATTTAAGCTGCGAGGGGAGACAAATTTGGAACGATATTACTTTCAGGCCTTCCGATGGCAAAAATACATCCACAGACACAAAGATTATCGATCGGATTCTTTTTGACGACAAAATGTCCCCGAACGAGACCATTTTACACCCTAAAGAAGCCACCGTTACAAAAGCGGAGATTGTAAGATTCGAGGAAAGGATTGAGGAGCTCGAGCGACTCCTTGTTGTGGAACGGTCGAAGTTGGAGCGATTGCGCGCCGCTGTGGCCTCTCATAAGCTCCTGCCCCGAGAGCTACTAGGAAAGATCTTTCACTACGCCGTCGAAGGAACCCCACTGGAATACCCTCCCAGTGACTTCTCCGTCGCTACCCATTGGACCATCAGGCGTACATGTTCACGGTGGAGGGATGTTGCAGAAAGCGACCCATTCCTTTGGGACGACGTTCAGTTTGATGCCAGTAGATGGAGCGGTCCACCTAAGCACCTTGCGCAACGTTTCGAGTTCTGGCGTTGCCAAATCAATCATCCCTCACGCCCGCTATCCCTGAGTATATCAGGGAAGGGCAAGCCCGACATTACGGACTTCTTCCGTAGTCAGGTCGTTCGACAACTATCTCAACGTGTTAAACACTTGAGACTTGGCCAGGACTTCCTTGATTTCCTCTGGCCTGTCTACTTTCCTGCATTGGAGCGAGTCGAGGTTCCTGTTGACTGTAACTGGCCGCGCACTCCTCGTTATCCTGACTTTTCTGGCATGCCTAACCTACATATGCTATCCCTGAAGGTGTCCGGGACAATAACAGTGTCACCCCACATTGAGTCGACAGTCCATCAGCTCACTCACTTGTCCATACTTCCTCCTAAGTTCCCCAGCCACGGAGCCATCGAGTTGAGAACAGTCCTGGCAATTTTAAAGATGTGCGGCAGTCTGATTACCTGCGAATTGGACATTGCTACTCCATATTCACCGATCGCTCCTCATACTATCGCGCTCCTCCACCTTCTTTCTCTTCGGTTGACCCAACCAAACCACGGCACATCAAGAAATCCAAATACACTGCTCAACTTCCTCGTAGCGCCATCGCTGGTGGAGCTTGATGTTGAGTCATATGGTAGCGAAGCCATCCAACTTTCAGAAGTGAGATGTTTCATCCAGAACTCAGGAAGTTCACTGTGTTCTTTCCGCATGAAATATCCTTGGCGGAGGAGCCACGATCCCACTGGCATCGATCAACTCCTGGCTCTTGTACCATCGGTACATAAATTTGATTGTCCCAACACGTTCGTGTGCGATATAACGGTCAATAAGATTGCAGATGGCCTCCTCCTTCCATACATCACAGAGCTTGCGATTTACGGATTATCGATGGACTCCGCTCGAATTTTAATTGGCCTTATGGAAACCCGATGGGCAAATCATTTGAGTGGCAGTGGTACTCACCTTCTCCGAAGCTTGAAGGTCACCCTCGACGAGGCAGCTGTAAACAGAGATGTTGCTCACGAGCTTTGGAGGCGAGCCAAGGCGTGTAACGCTCTGTTTCAAGTCAGAGTTTGGTCAAAGTGAAGACCTGCCAGCACTGCCACGACTACGATGATATTCATATAGCCCAATGCTGTAAATACAATGTGATATTATATCCATATACTACGTGCGAGAATGCCAACCATAGAGGTGAACTGCCGGATCCAGAGGATAGAGATAACGATGTCTGCGCTAGGTGCTTATCTGTAATTCTGTGGCAAGAACCTGAAGGAAAACCTCCAAATCCTTGTGGTTGAGGTTGAGTCTTGTATCAATTTTGGTGGCGCAGAGAGGCGGGAGCGAGGACGGTGGTGGAAAGGATAACACCAAAACAAGGCAACACTGGAACGGATACTATTATTTCTTCCTATCATCCCCAAGAAAACCCGCCTGGTCAAACACAAGACATTCTCTCGGTGTAACCCACTCTTTTGTATATACAGCACCTTTCAGTTCGAAAACCCCTTCCTTCCACTCTATTTCTTGGCTACTTCCTTGGTAATCTGCACCCCTCAGTGGACCGAAAGGATTCTTTAATCCAGACACCCACAATTGTCCATCATCCGCACTCCATATTCTGCCATCCTCAATGACCGTCAGCTCCCTACCGCTGATCTCGCGCTCGAAGTTTCCCCCCACTCATACAACCCACACTATCGACCACGAACTTAATCCCAATGCCAACGGCCGCTTTCCTCTTTAGCCCTCCAGCCCTTTCATCAAAGCCACCCTAACACCCCCCTATTCCTTTTTGCCCTACTTCACATTATATGCCTTGCACGTCACCTTGAGTGTTTTGAGTTGTGCGTATCGGGGGTGGGATAAGGCGGAGTCAATACGGCCCCATGTAGGAGAGTTGGCAGCCTCAAGGATGTTTTCAGGTGTGCCTTGGATCTCGTAGGAGATGGTACGCAGTGGCGCTGAGTCAACGCCCGAGAGCAGTGATACGACGAAATCCGAGGAATATTGCTCAACCACTGTTTTACAATACATCCTCACACCAAGTGTCTTGAGACTTGGGGAAGTGCATATCAGGCACTGTATCGCAGCAACGTCGATTAGTTAGTATCATGTACTTATCAATGAAAGGGGGACGCTTACAGGTGTGAGTGGGGTAATCGTCCAAGTCCTGCATGATAAGCTTTTCCAAAGACTCTTAGGAATCCAGAATGAGTTACAGCGCCTTGCTGGTAGATGCTTGCACTACTGTGAGGTCCTTGAGGCTGTGCCGACGTGCAGGGGGCGCGAGGAACGGCTCCAAGCTCGAAATGTGGTAGACAAGCAGACGATCAAGTTGGCATGTCTCATGGGGCGGTCCGAGAGGGGAGGACTCGTATCCTTGTGTTTGTACAGCATGAAGTTCATGGTCAGATGGACCATGAAATCCTTGAGGTTAACGCACGATATGATGTACGTTATGGGCAGGTTGTACACATTATCGAGCCAAATGGAATGAAGGGTTCTGAATTTCTCGAGGAGGGCAGTCTTCAGCGCCTGGGGTAGCTCCCGAAGGACGTGGTGCTTCCTCCGCCATGAAAGCATAGACGCCGGAGACTGGATAGGGCGCCGAGAATGAAGGGAAGGTTATTGTAACCTGCATTGGTACTGTACGCGCAACTGATATAGGCCTCTACCACATAGGAGGCCAAGTGGGGAGACTCGGCAAGGAGGGAGGCGAACGCAGTCCACAGGGCTTTTTTCGGCAGATCGGCTTTGGCAAATAGGAGACGCTGCGCTCGGGATACGTGTGGGCGAGCAACAAGGGTCCATGCTTTCAGGGTGTCTCTGTCATTTTTGGCGTCGAGTTGCCTGATGATACCGCCGAGAACATCAAGTGGTAAGGATTTGGAGGGCATTGGTATGGATGAGGGAGGTGGCGCTGTCAGAGTGGAAGAACGAAGTGAAACAGAACACGCATCAGCGTCTTGCGTTGATGACATTGATATCTGGAACAAGCTAATGACGCCTCACATGGCTTTTAGAGGCGCAATTCAGGTTGGTGTAAGCGGGACGCCCCTGCAATAAAATCCACTTTTCCGTCGAGAAAAGCAGGGATAACTAGACGTAGACATTCACAGAAACATATGAAAATGACTGTGCACGAAGTTAGACCAACCATGCACTGAATATTCCTACAGGTAGAACCGACACAGATACTAATTAGACAGATTGAGGAAAGAAACACGAGGATGATTGATTCGACTACCACTCGTGGCACAATGGGGGGGCGCACGTCGTTCATACTAGGACAGGCGGTGATGCTTAAGATCCTACTCCGATTTAGCTGGGAGGCGGCGCAGAGACGCTGGGTAGTTTGGAGATTGGAGAACTAGGTAATACTTTCGAAATTTGTACATGGTTCGAAGACAGCAGAATGAGTGTCCGATATGTGTATCGAATCAGCCCTGTTGAATATCTAGAGACAGTTGAGATCGGTGCCCCACTACGAGAATCGAGTGGAGTAGGGCCATGACAGGACGGTACCCCGATCGATTCCGACTCGGATACAAGCGGGGCGACAACACTAGACACAAAACTCGATATTTGGGCCTCGATGACAGTGGCTAGATAGTTTCAGAGAGAGATAGTCAACGAGAGCTAGAAAGATGTTTCAATCTGGAGCCACGAGTAAACCAGAAGCATGGGTAGTGTTCCCCTAACAAGTGCAATGACACTCTTCTGCCGGGTCGCATGAGTTGACAGAGTTGAATACGATGTTTGGTTCAAGGTCTAGTTGAAGAAGAATTGTCGGTCATGGATAGAGATTGGATAGAGAGCTGTGGTGAAAGGTATGAAATTGAAGTGAAAGCCTGACGCATCGGGCAAATGCAGAACATTAGTGATCAGTTGATAACGCTTACAACATCAAACGTAGTCGGTAATATCCGGCGGCCGAGTCCATTGCTAATTGACGTCAATCTTGACTTGACCGCCCGTCGGCGCTATCCTGCTGCCTCCTCAAAAAATTATCTTGCACCCATTTTCCTTATCCGCCGTCGTCTTTCATTATTTTCTCAAGTTACCGGCTTCTCTACGCGCTTGTGGCTCATACACCTGACAAGAGTCTCGAAAGTTCCCACTGCAGATACGGCCGCGGGCGACAGCGAGGGTAATCTGCATGCAAAACTGCACGCAAAATCTTTCTTCCTCCTCTCCTCTTTCTCTCTCATCTGACACCATCCGATCAGTCTGCCCGACCCGCATTCCCCTATTCATGTCCTTCCCAAGGGCTAGAGCACATCTTCTCCTCGAACTCAAACATCACGCGATGCCATTTGACCCGTACTAACTGTAGCGGACTTTGCGCATCGCCCTTCTACGACATTCTGTTGAGAATATTCGATACTAGGATGGCCTCCCCTGCTTTTCCCACCTCGATGGGCGCCTGCGTGGCTTTGTTCGTTTCGCGTGAACAATGATACTCCGGAGTTGGTGAAGGCGTTTGGACGGAGGTTCGGGATATCGTGGGTCACTCTGGAGTGGAATTTATGGTACGTGGTGACTCACTGCTCCTTTCCCCGCTCATCTGTATTTTTTTGTAGAGGCCGAAAATCATTTTCGAATTCCTAGGCATACGTGGGGATACGACTTTGCCCTTTTGACCTGCGAGGTAAGCCTATCATTCTGAGCCTCATGAACTCGCTGTACGAACCACGCGTTTTATAGATATCGTGGCTGGCTCGGCTCTACTCTCGCTTGGAGGAGGGAGACAAAGCTCGTGTCTTGGACGCTAACTGTTTAAACCGCACTCAAGCTCGAACATTTCCCACCTATGGCTCTTTAGCGATACTGTTCGACAGTAGGATGACCTATCCTGCTTTGCCGACTCTGGTGGACCACTCAAAGGCTCAGTTCATTTTGGTTAGCGTGGTACCTCGGAGCCTGCGAGGCTGTTGCGATGAAGATTTTTCGGATGCTGTGGTCGCTCTAGAGGAGAGTTATTGGTATGTTCTCGCCTATTGATTTCCTTCGTCGCTCATAAACCCTTTGTAGATGTCAAAACACGTTGTCGACAAATTTCTGGGCGTATGTGGATATGTGGGTACACGAAATCCTCATCTGGCAAAGATCGTGCGCCTTGCCGTGACAGAACCGGTTTCAAATTAGGGCGTTTTCTGCGTTTTCTGCGACTGGGATGCATATGAGTTCACGGGGCGAACTTGCATTGTATTTTATCAGTCAGGGAGCCCAATGATGCCTCCGCAAGTCCCTTTCGATTCACTATTCACTTAAATGCAAGCTAACAAGCCCCTGAAGATACAACACAGGTCCGGCGTACTCGACTTGTCGTTGGAAACTTCAAGTTTGCCTGGAACTCTTAGTGCCTTCGACGTCACAGTATGTTCGCCCTTCCTCTTTCCTTTACGACGATCATTCATCGATGATACAGATGCCCTTGAGCTCTGTTTACCTTTGGTACCCCTCTGGATCTTCGTGCTGAGCATTCGGGTGCCCACGTCTTCCCCACATCCCGGCGAGATATCTCACAGTACTGACCTTGCGCCATAGACCTTTGGCAGCTTGATCGTTGCTTTTCATACGGACAACCTTACTATAGAAGGCTTGCTCCACTGCCATCAGCCCAACGCATTACCGACCAAAGCCCCGCGTCTTCGTTGTATAAATCTGCATGTCCTTTGTAGCCAGTTTCTATCGTCGCTGTCAGTCCGCTTAGTATGTTTGTCACAGTACTATTGCCTCCACCGACGCCAACCTTCACAGGCTCAGCCAATACTAGCACCCAGAAAGTATGGTCGATGATGTATCCCGTTGTATGAGTTCCTCATGTATGTCTACGCCTTTTCGTCTTCAACACACGCGGCCGCTGTAGTTGAGCAATCGTTTTGTTGAATCCACGCTCACTAGATCGATTTGATCGTGTCTGTAATCCTTGGCCGGCAACAACTTCGACCAAGCCTGATGATCAAATGTTAACGCTGGGAAGGAAGGTAACCGTATTTAGCCTTCGTCTTTCCCGTGGCAGGCTCCCATAATCAAAGCGGCTCCTCATCTGGAGCTTGTGGAGCTTGTTCAGGACGCAGTGTCCCGTTTTAACTCCCTTCTCATAGATCTCATCAGCCGGAGATAGGAATTGCGTCACAAAATCCTTGTTAATCGGAATCGTAAGACATTCATCGTTTTCCTGATTTCTCTGGGAATATACGATAACCGTCGGAAGGCTTCAGTTGCACGGAACTCGATCGACGTACGGTATATATGGACCACCTTACAAGACGGCCAAGTCCAAATAAGCATAAGATCGAAGACTACAACCATCATTTTGTTACTCCTGTCCCAGGTGAGCTCTACCTCCTTGATCGATGTGCGGCTAACATGCTTAAATATAGGTGCTGTTGACGCCCAAGCAAATTAATGCAAGACGAGCTACACCATGCAGCCATTCATATTGTTGAATCTGCCAGCTCAACTGCGAAACTCCATTTAAGAGGCGTTTTCAACGCAAGGGCATCTCAAAGAGAACCGGAAGAGGATGTTAAAGGATCCGAACCCACCACCCGCTAGTACCGTATCAGAACCCGACCGAAGATCATGTTCGTGATGGAAGGCATTCGATAGTTTCGGGAACCTGTTTACTGGACTGCAATGAGGGCAACGGTTCCGATGAGGCTGTACGTTCCAATCTGGGCGTGTTTCGTGTACCCAGACTTCACTTATAACGTCTCGCATCCAGGTATCGATCACGACCAACTCACGACACCCCCCTGCAGTTATGATCGACTACCTCAGCTTCTTTGGCTCACTCCTGAGCGCAACAGTCCTCAATGCATGGTGGGCACAGTCGCTGCATAATTCTTTGAATAACTATCTCACTGGCAGTATCTGTAGGGTTGTCGGCATCATTTGTGTAATGACCTACCACTACTACATTAACTTCCCTTCTGATCGCATGGGCACCAAATTACTGGCAAGTCAAATGTACTGCCCTCCGCATTATCTCTCTCTGATTGCTGCGCATCCGTAGGTTGCATGGATGGTGTATTTATCATATTTCCTAGTGTTTGTTGACCATTTCTGACGAAACGTCAGGCTGGTACAGTTGTTCAACGCGTGAGTTGCACGTCGACTGTCCATCAATTAGCACGCATTCTCAGGTGAAATAGTGCTCTCATAACACAAATGGTATACCACTACCTGGTAACGTCGTTTGGAAATCACGGGAACCTCGAGCTAGCGACTTGGTACTATTTGTTGATGCGTACAGAAGTATCATTTATTGACAATTTACCTCTGCACAGGGAGTGGTCATTTCAAATTGGACTCTCCGTACGTTCAAGTCATCTCTCGACGTCTTCAAAAGCTAAACGGCCCATAGAGTCTCCCAGCGTTCAGCGCTCAAGCATACTACGCCCGCCGTATCCATCTGTGTTTGTTACCAGTACTGTCGCAGTTGAATATGTCTGACACCGAATTGACTAGTTTCTAAGAGCCACCTTTTATTCGGGACTATTGTGCGTTTTCGATGCTTCCTGTATAATCTCTAAAATAACCTCACACACACTTAGCTCTTGCTTGCATTGTTACAAGTCGGTGCGTGTGTATATGTTGAATGGGTTGAAGCCCACTAATTATTTTCCAGGTTTCGCTTTTGCCCTTATGATAGGCACTTTTCGGGAGGATGTCATCGACACGCCAACGTATATAGCGGTAGGACTTCTTATTCCAGTTCGTGCAATCCGTCACTGATATCACCAAAGTGGGTTGCTTTACCTTGGTTGACGTGTGCCGCTGCATGCGATATCATCATTGGTGTGGCACAGGTCGTGTACCTTTATCGTCGGCGAACTGGTCTGCCAGGGTATGATGGGCGTAAGATGCACAATTGTTGTTGTCTCTGATAGTTCTACAGGACTACTCGACTCCTCAATGTCTTATCACTCTATATCATAAGCACCGGCATGTTAACTAGGTTTGTGCACAGTCCCGGGCGGCGACCTCGATCCTCATCACTTCCATCCAGTATTGTTGCGATTGTCGATTTGATTGTGGTAGGCATTCCGAACTTGGTACAATGTCCTCAGAAAACCATTGACCGTGGACGCCAGTCGGTCATTTTTGGAACGAGTGCTATTCAAATCTTCCTGTGTATGATCATGGGCGCGTGTCAGTCACTTCCTCTGTGTTCGTTTCATGTACTAAGCACTCCATACAGTCTACGGGGTCTCCTTCCTTGCAAAGTAGGTGCTTGCGTTGTAGGCATATCTAGTGTCATAACACAACTCGGGACAGTCTGGACGCACGTCGCGTCATGCGCGATATGGATAAACGCGATATGGAGCAAGTCCATGTGGCAAACCTCGCAACCAACAGCTTACGCGTCTCGGGAATCCGTAATTCTACCAAGGCCAGCGCACTTGTCTTTAAATCGAGTGCTACGACAAATTTCTCGGTGAGTAGCTCAATGACCGACCCGTGCTGGAGCCTCAGCCCAGTGTTTAGATTATGGATGGCCATTCTGAGCATTCTGAGGAAGGAGAGAAGACGGAATCGATCGCCTCTTCAAGACTCCAGGAATCACTAACACCTGCGGGCACGGACGATCGGGATGTCGTTTGAGGCTTCACCCATTGTAACAAGCAGAGATTAAATGTATCCACGAGATTGGCCCCTTGTCAGCGTTCGTCAACAGATTACTGTGCGGGAACGCCACAACTGTACATCTCCCATCGGTCAGTGCAACAATCTAAGCCTCCCAAAAACAGTCCCACGCACCATTCCCCGGATGAATAAAATTCCCCTACATGCGACTCTAATCATTCACAAAGCCTTAATGACATTGGTCTTGAGAGCACATACATGCCTGGGTCCAAGTAGGCGCTGTTCTTCCTGAAATCGACATCCGCTGTTCAGAATGAGGCCCCTGGAATGATCTTTGGCTGTAAAATGGCACGGGAAGAGTCCAAAGCCGCCGCGCAAGCCGTAGAGGAGCTCGGAAATAGCCCAACAACGCGTCGACGCGTGTGGATCTGTGTCTTCCGGAGCCACGATATCGGGTCGTACTCACGCGACGTAGGGAAGGGCCTTGCTAAGCATGTACGCGCTGTTCGCGTCTGCTACCACGCAATCAGAAATGCTGGATTGAGTTGAATTGCATTCTACAACCACATATACACATGTAGCACAATTTAAAACAGTTGCGTGATTACTGGCGTACCAAACAGACCGTATTCAACTGGCAATAATATTGATCGTGGCTTGCGCAAAAAAAAACTCACTAGTTTCACTCATTGGCCAACATCGGGATCGACCCTGATGAGCTAAGTGCTCCTTTTCCATTCGTCTCCCAATAAAGAAAGGTCATTAGGAGCTGCAGCTGAAATAAGCAAGCGTACTGTAATCAAGCATACTGTAACTTGTGTAAGTACCCAGAGGTATCTAGGAGGTAGATGATGCCGAGCCGCTCGTCCATGGCGACGGATATCCAGACGCGGAGTTCCTTAAAATCTGATGTAAGATTGATCTTGGCTGTAGAAGTATAGGGAGGAGCTCGTCGAAGGTGACCAAGTGAACAGTATTATCTTCCATCAAGATGAGTATATGGGCACAAGATAGGGAAACTTGAACTATCACCGGGCGTCCTTCGAGATAAACTTGCACAATTTTGTTGGATAAGAATGTGTTGTCCAGAGAGGAAAACAGGGAAACAAGTGTTCTGTTGTAATTAAGGCCCATAATGCCATGAAAACCCAGAAGCGACCACCTGTTGGTGGTCTTGGACATTCCAGGCTTGGCTCGGCTCCAACCGGGTCGGCAGGGCCCGGCTCACGCTGAGCCTGCACATCACTAGTTAATAGTCAGAGGGCTTCAGTTGCATGAAACTCGATTGACGTACGGTATATATAAACCACCTTACAAGACGGCCAAGTCAAACTAAGCTTAAGATCGAAGACTACAACGATCATTTTGTTACTCCTGTCCCGGGCGAGCTCTGCCTCCTTGATCGATGCGCGGCTAACGTGCTTAAATATAGGTGCCATTGATGCCCACGCGAGACGAGCTACACCGTGCAGCCGTTGATACTGTCGAATCTGTCACCTCAACTGCGAGACTCCACTGCGAGACTCCATTTAAGAGGCGTTTCAACGCGAGTGCATCTCAAAGAGAATGGGAAGACGATGTTAAAAGAGCCGAACTTATTAACCGCTAGTACCGTATCAAAACCCTACCGAAGATCATGTTCTTGATGGAAGGCATTCAATAGTTTCGGGAACCTGTTTACTGGACTGCAATGAGGGCAACGGTTCCGATGAGGCTGTATATTCTAATCTGGACGTGTTTCGTGTACCCACCGACTTCACTTATAACGCTTCTCATCCAGGTATCGATCACGAACAACTCACGACACCCCCCTGCAGTTATGATCGACTACCTCAGCTTCTTTGGCTCACTCCTGAGCGCAACAGTCCTCAATGCATGGTGGGCAGAGCCGCTGTATTATTCTTTGAATAGCTGTCTGATTGGCAGTATCTGTAGGGTTGTCGGCATCATTTGTGTAATGACCTACCACTACTACAATAACTTCCCTTCAGATCGCATGGGCACCAAAATGCTGGCAAGTCAAATGTACTGCCCTCCCCATTATCTCTCTCTGATTGCTGCGCATCCGTAGGTTGCATGGATGGTGTATTTATTATATTTCCTAGTATTTGTTGACCATTTCTGAGCAAACGTCAGGCTGGTAGAGTTGTTCAACGCGTGAGTTGCACGTCGATTTTCCATCAATTAGCACGTATTCTAAGGCGAAATAGTGCTCTCATTACACAAATGGTATATCACTACCTGGTAACGTCGTTTGGAAATCACGGAAACCTCGAGCTAGCGACTTGGTACTATTTGTTAATGGTGCAGAAGTATCTTCTCATTGACAATTTACCTCTGCCCAGGGAGCGGTCATTTCAAATCGGACTCTCCGTACGTTCAAGTCATCCCTTGACGCCCTCAAAAGCTGAACGGCTTATAGAGTCTCCCACCGTTCAGCGCTCAAGCATACTACGCACGCCGTATCCATCTGTGTTTGTTGCCAGTATTGCCGTGGTTGAATATGTCTGATACCAATTTGACTAGTTTCTAAGAGCCACCTTTTATTCGGGATTATTGTGAGTTTTCGATGCTTCCTGTATTATTTCTAAAATAACGTTACACACACTTAGCTCTTGCTTGCATTGTTACAAGTCGGTGCGCGCGCACATGTTAAATGGGTTGAGGCCCACTAATTGGCCTCCAGGTTTCGCTTTTGCCCTTATGATAGGCACTTTTCGGGAGGATGTCATCGACACGCCAACAAATATAGCGGTAAAACTTCTTATTCCAGTTCGTCCAATCCGTCACTGATATCATCAAAGTGGGTTGCTTTACCTTGGCTGACGTGTGCCGCTGCATGCGATATCATCATTGGTGTGGCACAGGTCGTGTACCTTTATCGTCGGCGAACTGGTCTGCCAGGGTATGATGGGCGTAAGATGTTCTGTTGTTGTTGTCTCTGATAGCTCTACAGGACTACTCGACTCCTCAATGTCTTATCGCTCTATATCATAAGCACCGGCATGTTAACTAGGTTCGTGCCCAGTCCCAGACGGCAATCTTGATCCTCATTACTTCCATCCAGTATTGTTGCAATTGTCGCTTTGATTCTGGTAGGCATCCCGAACTTGGTACAATGTCCTCAGAAAACCATTGACCGTGGACGCCAGTCTGTCATTTTTGGAACGAGTGCTATTCAAATCTTCATGTGCATGATCATGGGCGCGTGTCAGTCACTTCCTCTGTGTATTCCTTTCATGCACTAAGCATTCCATACAGTCTACGGGGTTTCCTTCCTTGCAAAGTAGGTGCTTGCGTTGTAGGCATATCTGGTGTCATAACACGACTCGAAACAGTCTGGACGCACGTCGGGTCATGCGCGATATGGATAAACGCGATATGGATAAACGCGATATGGAGCAAGGCCATGTGGCAAGCCTTGCAACCCACAGCTTACACGTCTCGGGAATCCAAAATGCTACCAAGGCCAGCGCACTTGTCTTTAAATCAAGTCCTACGACAAATTTCTCGGTGAGTAGCTAAATGACCGACCTTTCCTGGAGCCTCAGCCGAGTGGTGTGATAGATTATGGATGCCCATTCTGAGCATTCTGAGGAAGGAGAGAAGACGGAATCAATCGCTACTTCAAGACCCCAGGAGCCACTAACACCTGCGGGCATGGACGATCGGGATGTCGTTTGAGGTCTCATCTATTGTAATCAGCTCCCAAAAACAGTCCCACGCACCATTCCCTGAATGAATAAAATTCCCCTACATGCGACTCTAATCATTTACAAAACATCAATGACATTGGTCGTGAGAGCAGATACATGCACTAGTCCAATTGGGCGATGTTCTTCCTGCCATCGTCATCTGCTGTTCAGAAAGAGGCCCCTAGAATGATCTTTGGCTGTGAAAGTGGTACGGGCAGAGTGACTCTGCCCTGCAGCCAAAGTAAACAAGCGTATTGTAATCAAGTATACTGTAACTTGTGTAAGTACCCAGAGGCATCTAGGAGGTAGATGATGCCGAGCCGCTCGTCGATGGCGATGGATATCCAGATGCAAGTTCCTCAAAATCTGATGTAAGATTAATCTTGGCTGTAGAAGTATAAGAAGGAGCTCGTCAAAAGGTGACCAAGTGAACAGTATTATCTTCCATCGAGATGAGTATATGGGCACCAGACGGGGAAACTTGAACTATCTCCGGGCGTCCTTCGAGATAAACTTGCACAATCTTGTTGGATTAGAATGTGTTGTCCAGAGAGGAAAACAGGGAAACAAGTGTTCTGTTGTAATTAAGGCCCATAATGCCATGAAAACCCAGAAGCGACCACCTGTTGGTGGTCTTGGACATTCCAGCCCAAGGACAGTGTGAATCTAAAGTAATCTTCTTGACCTGTGGTGGTGGTGGGCCTTTGTACGTAGATGAAGCGTCGTCAGAGAACAATGCATCCAATGGAAGACACGCGACTATGCATGCCTTCTCAAAATGGCCTGTCGTCGGTATCAGCTTGCTTTAGCTAGGTCTTTCCACCCCATCTCGCTCCTTAAATGGTAATTTTCGTAAGAACATCGAAATATTCCCAGCCAAGACAGACTTCTCCTCGTAGGACAGCACCATACGGCCGAATCATCTTTGGATACACGTAGTTGAATGAAGGACGTCAAAGTTGAGAAAGCAAGCGTACATTTGAGTTCCACATACATGGAACATAAGTGTGACCATCCGACACATAATCGACAATATGAAGTGGTCCCTCAAGCGACCCGCCCACCCCCTCATAGATCATACCAAGGAGATGTTTCCAGATAAATAAGCAGCGAACGATGCCCGGTCAGGGAACGACAAAGAGGACTTCGGCCCCAAACTGATCTTCAACGTAACATATGGAGACCACTGTTACATCCGACGAAGGGCTATTCTCGGATAACATGATGAGATCACGTTTGTCAGATGCATGACAGCCCACCAAGAATCGCCTGCACCACTGAAGGCGAGGAGCCGGTATCCTGGTTTGTCGTGGTGAGCAACTCGTCTCACATTGTTCACCGCGAACTCGGCCAAAATCTCTTTCTTCTCGAGGTCTGCAATAAGCAAGTGTTCTTTCCCAGGACCACGCCAGCTGAACGCAGTCATGATATTGGTTCCCGGAATGATGTGGAAACCCAACAAATCGGGGGCCTCTAAGCCTCTCGGAGTTAGAAAAAACGACAAGGGTATTGCGGGTTTCTGACGCGGGAGCATAAATGGTGACTCGCCCGTCCACCGCATCTGTAGCCGAAACGTATGACGTGTGATATTTTTCAACTCTTCGATGGTCAAACTGGCTAGATTCTTGCCCGATGAACACGCCACAGGTCGGTCATGTTCGGTCTTTTGCAAGACTTGAATCCATAAAGCCGCATGATCCTCGAGAGACTTGAAGTGGTGACATACCTATATGCGGATGAATGTTAATGTCAGGAAAGGCTCGCATTGGGGGAGACAGCGGGTGAACATACGGATACAAAGCTGAATACATCAGATATATCCAAATACGAACTCAGTTCCAGAAGAACATCCACCGGAATGGCAAGAATGTCAAACACCCTAAGCAAATCGACATCAATATTTGGAGAAAGTTCGCAATCGAAAAGACTGACCTGGACTCGGAAACTAGGATCGGTTCTGCTAGGTTACACATATCTTTTTAAGGGACGTTCCCAGCCATCAATACTCAGTAGGAATGAAGAAATGGTATGATCCTACACAGAGGCGTTTAGGGGCTTTTATAGGCCGTTGTGCAAGACTTAAAGGCAGTATATCGCCTTTTTCTTTAATTTTGTATTTCTCCCAAGTTCACAGACGCGCTTCAGTGTTTAATGTTATAGAGAGGGTGTGGGAGTGAGTGAGGTGTCGTTGACGGTTGATGAACCAAAATGAAACAAAGTCTTTGTGATCTAATCTTATCAGTTCGCCTGTCGCCAGTTGGATTTCCAAAAATGACACAGGTGGATGTATCTTGAGAGGGGAGAACGACCTAAGTATGTACCCTTGTTGAAGCGCCAGCCATGCATGCCATGTAAATCTTGTCCTAATCTTGTTATTCTACAGAGGGTACATCAATCGTGGACTGCACGGGAGTGACGACGGCATCTGCGAACATTGCACCACTCTTGCCCTGACACGCCCGATTCCTGGCACCTAGTCGTGGCTCGCGTGTGCGAGTTCAACACACAGTATCGCAAGCTTAAATTGTGAGACTACATACAACAAATCTCTAGCTTGTCCCCAGATATAGGTATAGAGGGCAAGGAGGAGTGATGGGCGGAGAAGAAAAGCCCTGAGGTGATAGCCCGAGTTTGGTTAAAAGTTATGTGGACGGCAGTGGAGAAGAACATGCCCTCGAGAGCTTCTAGGATAGTGCCTACGAAGTCGCCTTCGTCGTAGCCTGCTCTCTTCACGATGGGTTAGCGTTACGCGTCGTTAGTGATAAAAGATTAACAGCCATTCATTTGATACAAGGCGATGGATACTATACATCCTGAAAGTTGGTTTTTGTCAAAAGCTGATAGGGAATTTATATGATCCCAGACTCACCCTCGAAGCCTAAAGCCTTGGGGTGCCATCTATACTAGCCCCTCAGAGCACGAGATCGCGGACCAGGAACACAGACCCAGGCTATCGCGAAAGGTAAGGATTTGAAATCAATACGCGGAGAGAGTAGAGGCGTGATGGCATGGAAGGCACACTGTCGGCTGATGCTGTGGGAAGTACGTCGCGACGGAAATCCACTATGGCTAGCACAAACGACGATGATGGGTTCTGGGGCCGCAGGAAGCGGTGGCGAGGGAACCAATGATTACAGGGCGAGGTAAACAAATACATGATCCATACATCCTGAAGATAGTCCTCATCAGAAGCTGACAACGAGAAACACGGACCACAAACTCACCCTCGAAGCCTGAACTATCGGGACCATCCCAACTCGTCCGAACCACTTTCACCTCAAGCCGTCCTCGTCCTCATGCTCGTCCTCAGCACTGATCAAGGTTCAGGCTAGCGCAGGAATAACGGTGACCCGATATTGGGTACCTCCAAAGGCAGATTGGGATCATCGTCAATGGAATGCCTGAGCCCGGCGTAAGCCGAATTGGAGCACTTAGTCGGCAGGCGGGGAAGAGTTTGGGCGTGAAGACTAGGGTAGACGGTTTGTCTCGTGCCATCGGTGTCGATCGGGAAGAGGAGGGTGGAGACGCCTTCGAATGCAGACAGGAAGCGATGGGTGGAGGTTCCTGAATGTGAAGCTGCGCGGAGATTACTTAGATAAAGAGACGCCGAAGGCGGAAGAAGAAAACACCCTAACCGACTAGCCTATGTCGATGAACCTATTTGTACGTGCCGGGCTCGGTACAATTGAGGGTGGGCAAACGGTTATATTATATGACTTGTGGAGATGGAGTATACAGGACATATATGTACATCAGCTAAGGCAAAGGAACCTCCGTCGAGAGAGGAACGTACGTGAACTACGATCTGTAATGTTCGGAAATTGACTAGATGCGAGGCAGCTGGAAGCACCATGCTCGTTGGCTTTGGGTAGGGTCATTCTACGGCCCCAAATCGTGACGCAGGAGAGACAGAGCCTGATCCAATATATCATTATCGACTAATTAGGAGGCGTTGTGGTGAGGGACGTAATGGAAGGCCATGGGCGGGGTCGGGATGAACGTACGCGTTCTGTAAGAGCAAAGTTTCTGCAATTACCGTGACGTGTTGCCAAATACGCCCCAACAATGCGTCGATGCCGGTTGGTCCCAAGTTGGTCCTGGATTTACCACGGCGAGTGCGGACTCGCTGATTTCTATCTGTTCTACTCTCGCCTGGAGGAGGGAAATAGAGTTCGTGTCTTGGACGCCGACTGTTTAAACCGTACTCAAGCTCGAACATTGCCCTCCTATGGCTCTTTAGCGATACCATTCGACAGTAGGATGGCCTATCTTGCTTTGCCGACTCTGGTGGACCACTCGGAGGCTCGGTTGGTTTTTGTTGGCGTGTTACCTTGGAGCATGCGAAGCTGTTGCGATGGAAATTTTTGAGATGCTTTGTAGGGCGTTTGGTGCGGATGTCCCGACTGAGCTGCATCCAGACCTCGCGGGGCGAACATGAATCGCACCCGACCAGCTAGGGAGTCCAATGATATATCTTCGTAAGTCCCCTTCGATTCACTATTCACTTAAATGCAAGCTAACGAGCCTGAAGATATAACACAGGTCTGGCGTTCCCAACGTGTCCTTGAAATTTTGCCTGGAGGCCTCAGTGCCATTGCCATTACAGTGTGTTCGCCGTTCCTCTTTTCCTTTCCGACGATCTTGTATCAATGATACAGATACCCTTGAGCTCTGTCTGCCTTCCGTATTCCCTGTGGACCTTCGTGTTGAGCGCTCGCATGCCCATGTCTTCCCCATATCTCAGAAAGACGTCTCACAGTATTGACCTTGCGCCATAGACCTTTGTCAGCTTGCTCATTGCCCTTCGTATGGACAATCTTGCTACAGGAAGCTTGCTACTTTACCATCTGTTCAACATATTACCAACTAACTCCCCATGTCTTCGCTGTATAAATATGAAGGTCCTTTGTAGCCTATTCAAATTTCTATCGTCGCTGTCAGTCCGCTGAATATGCTTGTCACAGTACTATTGCCTTCACCCACGCCAACCTTCACAGGCTCAGCCGAAACCACCGCTTAGAGAGTATGGTCGATGATGTGTCTCATTATATGAGTTCCACATGCATGTCTACGCCTTTTCCATTTTCGACACACATGACCACTGTACTTGGGCAGTTGGTATGTTTGCCTAACGAGGCTTTAGCATTGAAGCCAGGGTAAGCTTAACATTCTTAATAATTTGCCTCAATTACTCGACTTCCCTCGAGTTTGGACTCTGCAGGCTCTTGTCGAATCCATTTTCTGTGATCTTTGGCGCTCGAACACCCACAAGTTTGAGAATCAAGCCTGCTGATCAAATGTTAACGCTCACAAGAAAGATAACCGTATTTGGCCTTCTTGTTTCCTGTGGCAGGCTCCGATAATCAAAGCGGCTCCTTACCCGGAGCTGGTGGAGTTTGTTCAAGACGCTGTGTCCCGTCTAACTCCCCTCTCATCGATCTCATCAACCGGAGATAGAAATTGCGTCACAAAATCCTTGTTAATTGGATTAGTAAGACGTTCATCGTTTCCTGATGTCTCTGGGAATATATACGATAACGGTCTGAGGGCTGCAGTTGCGTGGAACTCGATCGGCGTGCGGTATAGATGGACCATCTTACATGACGGCCAAGTCAAAATAAGCTCAAAATAAGCTTAAGATCCAAGAAAATAATCATCATTTTGTTACACCAGTCCCAGGTGAGCAATACCTCCTTGATCGATGCGGGTCTAACATGCTCAAATATAGGCGCTGTTGACGCCAGGGAACTCAACGCAAGCCGAACTATATCATACAGCTATTCATACTGTCGAATGTGCTACGTCAACCGCGAGACTCGATTTAAGAGGCGGTTCCAACGTCAAGGCATCTCAAAGAGAACGCGGAAAGGACGTCAAAGGACCTGAACTTATTACCCACTAGTACAGTACCAGAACCCGATCGAAGATCATGGTCGTGATGGAAGGCATTCAATAATTTCGGGAACCTATCATTTGACTGCAATGTGGGCAACGGTTCCGATGAGGCTGTATGTTCTAATCTGGGCGTGTTTCGTGTACCCACAGACTTCACTTAAAACGTCTCTTATCCAGGTATCGATCCCGACCAAACTCTTGACTACTCCCCTGCAAATATGATCGACTACCTAAGTTTATTTGGCTCACTCCTGAGCGCAACAGTCCTCAATGCATGGTGGGCAGAGTCGCTGCATAATCCTTTCATTTTATCTGATTGGCAGTACTATCTGTAGGATTGTCGGCATAATTTGTGTAATGACCTACCACTACTACATTAACTTCCCATCGGATCGCATGGGCACCAAAATGTTGGCAAGTCAAATGTACTGCTCTCCCCATTATCTCTCTCTGATAACTGCGCATCCGTAGGTCGCATGGATGGTGTACTTATCATCTTTCCTGGGATTTTTTGACCGTTTCTGACGAAATGTCAGGCTTGTACAGTTGTTCAATGCGTGAGTTGCACGTCGACTTTCCATCAGTTAGCGCCTATTCTAAGGCGAAATAGTGGTCTCATAACACAAATGGTATATCACTACCTTGTAATGTCCATTGGAAACCACGGAGACCTCGAGCTAGCAACTTGGTACTATTTGTTACAGATGCAAAAGTATCTTCTTATCGACAAGCTACCTTTACACAGGGAGTGGTCATTTCAAACCGGACTCTCCGTACGTTCAAGTTCTTCCTCGACGCCCTCAAAAGCTAAATGGCCCATAGAGTCTCCCGGCCTTCACTGCTCAGGCATACTATGCCCGCCGTATCCATCTGTGTTCGTTACCAGTATTGCCGCAGTTGAATATGCCTGATACCGAATTGACTAGCTACAAAGAGCCACCTTTTATTCGGGACTATTGTGAGTTTCCGATGTTTCCTGTATTCTCTTTAAAATAACGTCACAAACACATAGCTTTTGCTCGCATTGTTGCAAGTCGGTGCGCGCGCACATGTTGATTGGGTTGAAGCCCACTCATTGTTTTCTAGGTTTCGCTTTTGCTCTTATGATAGGCACCTTTCGTGTGGATGTCATCGACGCGCCAAAGTATATAGCGGTAGGACTTCTTATACGAGTTCTTCCGATCCGTCACTGATAACATCCAAGTGGGTTGCTTTACCTTGGATGTCGTGTTCCGCTGTATGCGATATTATCATTGTTGTGGCCCAGGTCATGCACCTATATCGTCGGCGCACTAACCTCATGCCAGGGTATGATGGGCGTAAGATGTCCTGTTGTTGTTGTCTCTGATAGTTCTGCAGGACTCGGAGTATTCGGCTCCTCAATGTCTTATCGTTCTATATCATAAGCACCGGCATGTTGACCAGGTTTGCGCACAGTCCCAGACGGCAATCTTGGTCCTCATCACTTCCATGCAGTATTGTTGCGACTATCGATCTGATTGTGGTAGGCATCCCGAATTTGGTATAATGTCCTTAGAAAAGCCATTGACCATGGACGCCAGTCTATCATTTTTGGAACGAGTGCTATTCAAATCTTCATGTGCATGATCATGGGCGCGTGTCAGTCACTTCCTCTGTGTATTTGTTTCATGTACTAAGCATTCCATACAGTCTATGGGGTCTCCTTTCTTGCAAAGTAGGTGCTTATGTTGTAGGCATATCTGGTGTCATAACACAATTCGATACAGTTTGGACGCACGTCGAGTCACACGCCATATGAATGAACGTGATATGGAGCACGGCCATATGGCAAACCTTGCAACCAACAGCTTACGCGTCTCTGGAATCCGTGATGCTACCAAGCCAAGCGTACTTGTCTTCAAGTCGAGTGCTACGACAAATTTCTCAGTGAGTAGCTAAATGATTGGATTTGTGCTGATGTTTCAGTTGAGTGTTGTGTTAGGCTATGGATGCCCATTCTGAACCATCTGAGGAAGGAGAGAAGATGGAATCGATCTCTACTTCAAG
The DNA here is from genome assembly GCA_018858115.1 of Tephrocybe rancida. Taxonomy (NCBI): domain Eukaryota; kingdom Fungi; phylum Basidiomycota; class Agaricomycetes; order Agaricales; family Lyophyllaceae; genus Tephrocybe; species Tephrocybe rancida. The sequence continues at coordinate 50,250 of JABCKT010000102.1, forward strand.
ACCCCAGGAACCTGCGGGCACAGATGATGGGGATGTCGTATGAGGTCTCACCCATTATGGCAAGCCGAGAGTAAATGTATCCACAAGATAGTTCCCTGTACCGAGATCCGTATCACAGTGTCCGTGTTCATCAATAGATTACTGTACCTGAACGCCACAACTGTTCAGCTTCCATCCTTCCCTCAGCCCAATCACCACTGTCTCCCAACCAGGGATGAAACCACTTCAGTGTTCCTATGCAACGTCGGCAGCGATTTCAGCACTGTGCTGTACGTTTGATATACTCCACGTTGCTGGCCCCAGAGAAAATCCCGTCTGGGGTTCACTACGAGTTTCTTGAATCGCGAGTATCGCGGATTGGACAGCAGAGTCGATATTTGAGGATTCTGAGCGTGTACTGACTTCAATCCCGCACAAGTCGAAAGCTGGAGTTTCCAGCGCACGTGCCCCTGTCGATTCGCCACACTTGAGTAATGTTACAACAAATGGTGGGGCTTGTTGTTTATGCAGAGACTCAGCACTTGCAGACATGAGGGAGTCTGTGGCAAGAACTTTAAGGGATACCTACAGACGGTGGTAGGGTAGCTGTCTAGATCTACGGTCTTCAATACTTCCAACGATTATGAAAGATCATGATGCTCTGCAATTGGAAGACGGAAACTCAATTACAGCACGAGGGGGGCAGATGCGGAGATGAGGCAAGGGGAGAGGCAAATTTAGCGCGTCAATCACATTAGCAAGCTCCACCTTAGCGTAGACGCTGGAGATTTGAAACCGCAGATACAATCAACGCAAGGCCGTCATAACTCCGTATCTACAGATTTATAGCCATGCGTATTTATTATGTGTATTTCGCACACGTAAAAGGCTATATGCAGACATTCGGTAAGAAGACCACTTGAGAAGCGTATGGTTACAAACAGGCGCGGCTAGGCTTGTGAGACAAACGCGGGAAGAAATGCCTTCAACTTTCAAGGTGTCGCTATTGCGCTTGTCGTTGAGAGCGTCGATGCACCTCGCCAAGAATATCAAGAGGTAAGGAGGACATCGACATCGGGTCCGTAAAAGAAACGAGTTGGGGTGGAGAAAAGCCAGCAAGGATAAAGAACCCCGTAAGGAAAACCCAATGAAAATCGATTGAAAGAATTGAATGAAGTCAAAAAGATGAAGGCTATTATCAAGGATGGACAAAAGCTTTTGGTAATCTGAAGTCGTTTATATCTCGATAATATAGAAGAGATGTCGCTGTTCGACCGGTAAGAATGGTCGACCAGCAAGAGCTCACGCGCGCAACAACGGCTTGTAGTCTGGAAGCCTCTCGTCCACAAAGTCTTTCACGATGAGTTCAACTATGAGTTCAAGAACCTCAGGGGGGATACGGGGGAATCCATTCCAACGGTCGTCGTGAGGTGAATGTCGTCAAGGTTGAACTTGTATCGCATCGGGCCAATAAGAGCGTGTTATCTTATCCGATCAACAATCGCTTGACAACGATGGACTCGGAACGTCTTCAACCATTTTGTCCTTTCTGCCTTGGCTCCTGGCTTCCTCGATTGTCATATCTCGCCAGCGTAGGATCTTGGTCACTACTTTTAGTTTCAATTCGGCTGCTTTTTTTTTTTGGGATGACCGTGCACTGACTGCGAGAAGGAGAAGCCTGAAGTGCACTTGAGGCCCCAAAAGGCTTGCTGGGGATGCTCATGGGGCGCGAAGCTTGCACCATAGGAGATCATGTGTGAACGCTGTAACTCTGGAGGAGGATTGGGCAAGCCATCGTTGAACGAAAAGTCCGTCTCAACATCTTGGATCCTGCACTATGCTCACCCCCGTTTTCCCCTCCTACGTAGTACATTGTATGATGTATCAAGGGCACTTTACATGAACATCGTTGTGCTTGTACGGTGTTCGTGTAAACTTTGAAACCTACTCTGGCCCGCATCCCCCCTGAAGGTTCTCTCCGCGTCGTGATCGCAGGCTTCTCACCTCCTCAAGAGTCTGAGAACGGATGACTTTCCTGTCTCTTGGACCCAACAATTTGTCAAATTTCTCTCTGGCAATGTACATTTATAAATGCTCAATACAGGTGCGACCACTGCCTTCATTTCGCGTTCGTAACGCTATATTTAGATGGATCAAACGTAGGAGATAGTTACACCAGAGGTGCTTGTGGTGACAGATGTGAGAACCTGCCCGCTCTGCTGGATATCAATGATGGTAGATCCCCCTGGCCCAACTGTCGTTCCCGAGGTCGTGGTGGCCGAAGCACCACTGAAAGTGACTTTACCGAAATTGGCGAAAGGCACGAGCGATCCTCCCTCCTCGAAGTCTTCAACGATCCACTCGGCGTTCTGTTGGCAGAGCGAAGAGGTGGAGGTGAGGGCCTTGGATACGGTCTGTCCCGTGGACTTGTTGTTGATGACGGCGGTGCCGGACTTGGTGGAGGAGGCGGTGACGGTGAGCGTGATAACGTCTCCGGCTCTGACGGAGATGCCGGTGAAGTCGTGTGCGAAGTCGGGGAAATATTCGTACCAAGCTGTCATATACACAAAATTTAACATCATGAACAAGGGTTAAAATGGATTACTTCGTACCGTCGAAAGAGACAGCACCGTTAGAAATGGTGAAGTCGATACCAGTCTGGAGGATCGCGGTTCCGCACGTATCACCGTCGATACCGACCCAGGCTGAGGCGGCGCCCGAGCTTCCCGAGGGAGTAGGTACAGTGAAGGTACCAGTGACGGACTTGAAGGTTCCCTAGACATAAAAGAATGTGAGGATAGCATCGTACGTCTGAAAGAAGAATCATTACAGCAGGCATAGTATCCCAAACGGCCCCTGCCCAGTTTGAGCTGAACTCGACGTGGGAGACGTTGCTAGCGGCGACCTCCAAGTTACTGACAATGCGGTTGTTCGGCTGCGATTGACGGCTGGCGCGACGGCGTTCGAGACGAGCTGCCAGGCGCTCGGAAGAGGTGGCAGGAATGGCGAGGGCGCCGGTGGTAAAGAGAGCAGCGAGGATGAGGCTAAGCTTCATTGTGGAACTCGTAGGGATGTCTGCGAGGTGAGGATGTGAGATCTTGACATCCTCAGAGGAAATTCTGGCCTTTTTATCGTGCTATCCCTCGCACAATGCTCTCAAAGCTCGCATGCTGTATTCTTCGAAATAGATTGCACCACGCGCTGAAGTTAATAGCAACCCACTGTATATCGGCCAGCTGGTAGATAGTAAAAATAGACACCTATCGGAGCCAGGAAGAATTTGACGAGAGTGGTTTAGAGCATCTGATAGTTGATGAGGAGATAACGAGCCACGCGGTTTGCATATCACATTGAAGATTCATTTTCTGGTGGTTCAAGGTCGATACCATGCCGCATTTATCTGTGCGTGTGGCGCGAGGCATAGTTCCGCGACGACAGCCGTCATTAAAGGGACGAGCAGCGGCCATTGAAGGAATAAAGCCCATGAAGATGCACGAAAAGAGACGAGCGCGCCTTCGAGAGCCGAGGGGGACAAGTCAGCATTTTCACGAAAGAATTCCGAATGTGATGTAGTGGCTTACAAGAGCCCGTATTTCCATGGATGTGAAGGCATGCGGAGAGTTGCCACGCCGAGTCAGCATTTGCCCTGAAGAATCCTTAATGCGATGTAGCGGCTGACAAGAACCTATATTTCCATCGATGTGAAGGCATGCGGAGAACTATGATGCAACCATAGAAGGTTAGCAAACCACCTCGAGCATGCTGTCGGCGTGTACTTATAGCAACCAACGTGATATAAAAGACACGCGGAAAGCACCGATAGAACCGCGAAAAAGCACCACTGCGACAACGAGAAATCTGCCTTTAATGGTAGCGCAGTTCACATGGAAGAGACATCGTGGAATGGGTGGAGCATTGGTACAAAAACAACAGGACAAACTTGGAGGCAGATAGGGACTTGAATATGGGCCACGTAGGACACCACACTGGCATAAATTGGGCTGCGCTGGGAGTGCGCAGTCAACTGGAGGAGTTACGTGATGTTAAGCCATGGGAAAGAACATGCCGGGAGGCGTGATGGACGAATTCATTGCCCAATTCGGGGTTTGAAAATACGATCATGATGAGGGTGATTGACACTGGGCCGTTCATAATGTGACAAGGACATGGCAAGGCAATCCGGTATGGTTTAACGGCTGGCATTGCCGCCTTTCAGCTTTATCTTTCCTTGAACATCCGCGGCAGCTCAGGGTTCGATTCCCCGTACCGGAATCTCCCAAGCAAATTGGGTTGTTTTTGCCCACTTCCCCCGGCCACCAGGAGCATCCGCCCGCTCGCCTTACACGACGAGATTATCTTATCGGAATCATTAGTATCTAATCTGCCTGTGTGACGTCACTGTTCAACTCTCAGCTATCTCAACCTTCCATCTCCCTGATCATGACACTTCTGACCTTGATACAAACGACACAATATTAACTATGGCTGAGCATGCGACGCTATGATTTCCTATTTCTGATCTCGCTAATCATGAACTAGATGTCCTATACCCTGAGGTCCCCACTTCTGCATTACTGGCAGTCGTGTGCTGCCTGTCGCCGATAACAGGAGTGATGCCTGCAGCGGACCGCATGAGACCACGTATTTTCAGTGGCCATGGGCTCGTGCTCAAAAAGGACATAATGAGACTTTTGGTGGGCTAGCAACATTGGGAACATGTAGCTCTGGTTAGTGTGATCCGTCCATCAACGCACGCTTTTCATCCACACCGATTTGTATTCAGGCTCGAACCAAATAGTATCCTCAGCTCAGCTTTGCCGTCATATATTAGTTGCGGCTCTTTGGAGATCGAGGATCATTGTGATTACTGTGGGTGTAAGTATGCATTTACTCTCATCTATGGTTTCTTAATTAGCCAGGCCCCTCCCTGGTTACCACCCATTCTTCTTCACCGTGTTGTACGGGATCAAGATGTACTTTCGTGTTTCATCCTGCTGACACGAGGCCTCGAGCGGGTTATAGAACTACATTTTCTTTTTTCATCCTTGCATTTCTTACCGGCAACGGCGTTCATAGCAACTTGATACTCTCCCTCAGTGATTGAACTCAAGAGCCGATAAGCTCTACTACCTTGCCGCCTGCCGCCGTCACCGACCTGCAATTATCATTATATTGAATGCACTAGTCGATCGCCACTGCTTGTGTACCTTCACGACCAGGCCTAATTTGGCTATTGGTCATATACACTATTCCAGATTCAATGGGGTGTGCTGCTGGCTCTACATAATCAACAATTTGTGCAATTGGTAGCGATCCAGGTACAAGTATAGCGTTTGTATGACGGCCACGTCAAGGTCGACTCGCAAGCTGGACTTTGAATTCCCTATCCATATCGATCTGGAGAAACGACCTAGGCCCACCAACATGCTGTCATGGGCGAGGGCCAGTGTCCAGTGCAAATTATGACCCGTGCTCACTGCACAAATCATTCTTCCGCGCTAGCCAGCTCCCATAGTCTGTGACCAAAAATACAACTAATCCTAGGAAGCCAGCTCTCATATGTAAGATGCTTCCATCGACGAGCTCCGTTGTATGTGCAAGGCTGCCATACCATAAATATTACTTAATGAGGTCCGTCCAGCTGAGCATCGTATTTTCAGGCGTGATTGAATACGAAAATTCGTTTCAAAGGCCTTTCCCCCATTTGATATGATATATTCAGTTGGATTAATCTAGTAGATGACTAACGCCTTCAATGTTCAGTCGAGGAAATGGATTTAGCAGGTACATCAATCTGGAAGGTACGGTATGAAGCAACTAGTCATGATCTCACTTCTTTAGGCAATTATTCAACGAGAATATCGATTATCAACTGAAAGATATGGTCAACCTGCGCCGAGAAACACTGCTGTATTACCTACTTCTGAACTTCTCAGCCAAATCCTGAGAGTTATTGAAACGCTGCCAGCCACCGTGCACCAACATCCATACCCACCTCTCCTTAAACATTGATTTCAGCCCTTGGACGGTACTCAAAGGGGAGAGCAAACATCGGAATCCACTTGCATAGGAATCTGGTACGAATTCGTCTGTGAAGAAATTCAAATAAAGTGAACTGAGTTGACCGAACTTGTTCTCAAAGAGATAAGATGCTGATAAGATAAAGACCGACGGCCTTTTGCTGACTCGATTAAGGATCATTATAATAACTTTCAGCCATGTCCTAGTCGTTGCCAAATGCTCTCTGTTCCTGTTCCCCTGGATGTTCGTAGTCTCATCATGGGATTCCTAGCAAATGACCTTCAACATGATGAACCATTTGCATTGGAGGCACTCTGAGCTTGTGCGCTTGTTGGCCGCCAAAACACACATATTGCGCAACCACACCTCTTTGCTACGGTTGCCCTCGAAAATGGTGTTGGTTGCTCAAAATTATCCTCCTTATTCTCTCAAGCACCCCATCTCGTGACATATGTGCGCAGAGTCTCCATTTCTAACACTGAATCCGCCGCAAGAAGGAGTACTTTCCAGGCTTGTGATCTCCGTCCTGTTCACGGTCATCAACATGCGCCGCTCCTTTCGATTTCTTCCCCATCTGCTCCGGAACATCTTTCTCACCTGTTTCCCAGCCTCACGTCGTTGAGATTCGTGGTTATCTGTGATCTTCCATCGCACTATATTGTGGGATGCCCTCTCAAGGAGCTTGGAATGAGCAAGACGACGCGTCACCTCAAAATACCCACATTCCTCCCAATTCGCACACCTGAACCTGCCAAGACTGGCATGTGCCGGAATGAATATTTGAAGGCCAATCATGAAGCATTCATCCGACCTCTCATACCTCCAATTTTCATGAATCTTCATCCACTGACTACTCGCGAAGGATGTGCCCGTAAATGGCGTTGTAACCCTACTACGTAATGCACAGCAGTCGCTTGAAATGTTGGAGATTGGTGATCTCAACAAGGATGAAATTCCACGCGATCGTGAGTTCGTTCCGAGATCTCGTCGTGAAAGCTTCTCACTTCTCAAACGAACAGTGAACAAAATGAATTTTCCGGCTCTGCAGAAATTGGAATTCTGTACGTGGATCCTCTTCAACTGATTCGGATCAGACACAGCATGGTCGATTGCGTTTATCGCGTCTATTATTGCTGGAGGAGACCCAACATGTCCTCGTGCACTGCGACAGCTCTCCTTGAAATCACGATCATGATATATCTCTGCTCTCCAGCGACTATAGTGCATGTACTTGGGCCGGATGGGCATGACACTCACTCAACCACGCTATGCGCCATTCAAGGAATTTAATATCGATGTTTGCTACATTGGCCCCAAAAACCTATACAAGAAAAAAGGCCCTTGAGGGACACATGAGGAGTGTCCTTTGGGCACTAGACGACACGAACGCGGAGCTTGTCATCCTGTATTCAAATGGAAAATAGATGACTATGTCATACATCACGGGCAGTTATCACGAGGCTGAGAATCGAGATAAAGTGGAACGTGGGCCCGCTCCTGAGTTTAAACGACCCTCATGTCCGACATCTGCGGCCTTAATCTGCCTCTTTACTTCAGACTCCCACCAACACAACATGTCGTCCCCAGAACTTGCCAACAAAAGCGCCACACAAGTAGTATCCGAACGCTGTGCGTAGTCTTTGAAAGATGCATGTTCTGGTAGCTGATCGGTGGTCATCGCAATCACACTGGCAGTCCACGCCTCAGATGCAGATGTCATATTCACATCCAGCGATAACGTCCTCTTTCACGTCCATCGTAAGAATCTGGAAACGCAGGCAGCAGCTTTCCCATCCTCTGAGTTTAACACAAAGGGAGAAATCGTCGCTCTGAGTGAGGACGCCTCGACTCTCGAGACGCTCTTCCAATATGTGTATCCCCAGCGACGCCAGAATATCGAGCTCTTGCCCTTTGAGGACCTCTATAAGCTGGCCGAGGCTGCTGAGAAGTACGAGGTCATTAGCTTGATGTCTATTTGCAATGCACGTTTAAAGTAAGAGGTCGTTTACTTTGTAAATTGACTGTACTATATGGCCTTTCAGACAACTCGTGGATGGCCATGCCACGGAAATCTTCAACTACGCCTGGAGGCACGACTATTCAGATATTCTATTGGTGGCAACGCCATTCCTCCTGGACATACCGTTGGATGAATTAGCGGTGACACTTCAACCACAACTTTTGAGCCCTTGGGTATGATGGTGCCTCCTTGCGTAAACTTGCGCTTACCAGAGGGCCTCACAGGTTCGTTATAGGGAGTGCTGGAGTCGCATAGTTCAGAATGCACTCACACAATCTTACCGAAAATGCCGACATTGCGACGACAGTCTGGATATTCCCAATGAGCGCTGGCAAGTATGGTTTCAGTTGGGCGAAAAAAGGTCTCTGAAGTCCATTCAAAATTCGTGGGCCAATGTCACCGATGGGATGAGATGCCAATACCATAAATGTACAAAAACAGGTAGTTCCCCGCTCAATCTGGACGTTGCACTTAAAAGGGCTCCACTTTTTGAAACCTTCTTGTAGCTGGAGCAATTTGAATCAATTTTACTTGACGATGAAACACATGAAACCCGCAATTTTCAGTCATGAGTAGCACAAGATTGACCCCACTTTACATATACGCATTCACCAACTTTTAACCCGAGGTCCAATCAACGATTGGGCTTTGTTCCATCTGTCCACGACTCCATGACGCCTAACTTATATGACCAGAGTCACTGAACAGCGCTCGTTCACCGAGGTGGGTGCTCAATAGATGCTCACAAGAGTGGCCGTTGTGAGACTGGTAGGGCAACCCATCAATCTTCCAAAGAATGTGCAAGAAAAACAACTGTTCGCCTACCATGACATGATGGTAGAACAATGGAGAGGAACGTCCAAGGAAGATTCATTTTCCACGACCCAAAAAGACGTACTTGACCTTCTGTTCCTAATAACAGCCACCCACACGCCATCGTGGCTTCCTGAATTTCTGCATGTGTTGCTGCCGCACCAGGCTTTCTTGAGCCTCCATGTTACTAATATACGTTAATGTTTGTCCCATTCAGTGTACCTGGCGAGAAGGTGAGCATGAATACAGGAAAACGGGGACATACATTCGCATCACTGGGCGTCAACGTGGTCGAGATACATGCAAACCTTGAGTCCAGGTATTGGGTCGAAATGTAGTTCAGAAGCCACATATCTCCCGAAACATGCTCTCACGAAAGTTCTGCAACCTTGTCAGTATTGGGCCTGAAATGATGATTAAGGAACATATCGGGTCTGGTACGGTGAAAGGAACCACTGAGTGGTCCCACAAGGAACGATGTCGCAACTCGCAGGCGGAGGGAAATGGTGGGTGATGGGCGGCTGTGTGGGGCCCTCATCACAACTTCATCCAGTACCTGATTGACGTTATAAGGCTCGAAATGAGGAATGGCGAGATGTGGAGGCAGACACAGTAGCCCGTGTTGTAGGATAAGGATAAATGCGAAGCTGTTTCAGGTCAAGGGAGACTCAACGTGGATTACGGGCAAGAGCGTTGAAAATGTCGCTGGACGTCCCAGTGCACTCAGCGCGAATGGCAGACTACGGGCCCACTCTAACCACTCCAGCTCGTCGAACCGTCCGACACCTGTCTGAGGATTTCAGGCTCAAATGTCAGCAACAACAATGAGGGAGGAGTATACTTGCTCAGTGAAATGATCGATAAGTAGAGGAAACAGTCTTGATGTGTCTGGGATTGCGGATGACAGATTCATATTGTAGGAGGCGGCGGCACAAAAATAGATAGCTGTCTAGGAAATGCAGCTGGGCATCAGAGGGGTGCAGGGATTCCTAGATTCCCAGCGGCGGAGAGATATAGTTGCTACTCATCCACCTCAGGCATGTAGTAAGGGGCATAAAGGATTGGGGATGAAATAACTCACTCAACATTGGATGGCGGGTACCTATAGTCTTCTTCACAACATACTCTACGAGAGGCAAGTCAGTCGTAGGGCAGATGGAGGCAGACGGGTGAAGCAGCAACCAAGAACTTGAAGCCATGTCAGCTGGCAATTCGGGCTGATACCACACCACGGCAAGGAGCGATCGATCCTGTTCTTCTTATCCGTCAGTCCTGCAGGCTATGACGGTGCAGAGGCTGCTGCCAAGTCGCTGGAGACCACCACTTACACGCCTACACATTAAGTGACAATCCAAAAGATAGAAGCTTAGCAACAAGCCCCGACGGGCCGAGATCACCGGTGATGACGAATTTAACTAATTATACAGCTGTTTGCAAATCGATAGACCCGTTTTCGTTTTCCACTGCTCAGGAACCGTGTTTATAACAAACAACCTAAAGGGGTAAGGTGACGAGGGGGCCGAGAGCAGGCATGCGGCTTCAGCTTCTCAAGGTCGCCTTGCGGCAGTTGTTGGGAAGTATCATTATGTATTTACAAATGTGGTACTTTGGTTGTGGGTAGGTGCGGCCTGAGAAGGATCAAGGTCGTTGTTGAACATGGCCACAGTGAAGACTTACCCCTTTAGGTTGTTTGTATAAACACGGTTCCTGAGCATTGGAAAATGAAAACGGTAGGGTTCCGTTAAATACCCCATGTTTTTTAACAGGTATTTATTAACATGGTTATTAACAGGTTATTAACCAGTATATAACTATGAGGTTCCAAAGGGTATGTTAGAAAACTGTTAATAATAAACATATGATTTTATCGTCTGATCTGC
>JABCKT010000103.1:0-24879 GCA_018858115.1 Tephrocybe rancida
GTCGAAACTCTCATTTTGGCGATGTACGTCACGCAAAAGTAACGCCACGTGACGTTGGTTGCGGATGGATGTCCCCTTTGGCCTTAGGTTAGGGTTGGGTTGGAATCCAACCCCTTGCCAACAGGTAATTTATAAGTGTATCTGAGTGTTCTCAGCGACGCGCCCAAGTTGCCCCCTTCGACACTCCGGAAAAAGTCATTCATCACCGGGCTAGGCATTGCAGAATCGCGAGCAATATCTCTCTAATCGTCTACATCGCGCCCGTGTAGAGTAGGCGCGCATCGGAGTTATATCGATATTTCAAAGGGTTAAAACTTGTTCAAAACGCACCGGGGGGAATCACAATCGAATCGATTGCGCTGCCAAAGGTCCTAAATCAAAATGCTTGACGCAGTCCCTGAAAAAATAGAGTCCTCGTGGAGGTGCATGGAGAGAAAGCATGAATTCGTCGTTGTACAAGTTCAACGTTGAGCAGGTTTCCGATGAAGAATGGTCCAGACCGCTGACAAACCCATCCATGTGGGCGCGACACGCCTTTTTGGGACAATTGTCTGTCTTTTTGTTTTCGGCGAAACGCGAAGCTGATTTCATCCGAGTCTATGTTCGCCTGGTTTACAGTTTGACGTGCTCGACTATAAGCCTCCTGTTCAACGAAATCATGACTCTAGACATACTGACGCCCATCGTCCTCACTTTCCTAACCTGTTTGCTAGCGGTTGCTTTGGCGATACGTATGATAGGTCTATCCACTGGCAAGCACTGATAATCTTCCGTCCGCTAAACCCTAGGACCTCTCACAACGGCTTCGCCTTCCTCGTGTTCGACAGAGGCTCGCTCTTCACTTGAATATCTCTCTGCTGATTATCCATCATCCAGGTCTACTTTACTCAGGTGTGGCGTGCAACTGTTCCTTACCCACTTACGCATATCTAATTATGAGATCGCTCTAGTATCACGTCTCTACTTATACTAACATCTCTAACAATCGGCACTGTGAGTGCTTCACCTGTCCATTTCCGCCCCTTTCTAATTGGGCATCTGATAGAAAACCATAAGCTTGATACGTCTTTCCTCCCTCGGATATCCCTCTCATGATAGACAGAATGGAGTTCTCCAACGCCTTCTTAGTGCAATCACCCTTCCGTACGTTTCCTTTAATGATCGCCTTACTCCTTACTTAACGAGAAACTCTTGACCCTTAGGCTTTCTGGCCAGCTGACTGCGCGCTTTTTGCTGCATGTGCGGCAATGGAACGACAAACACAATAGCGGCGCCCGATCCAAATCTTTGCAAGCGAGTTTGGAGATGATCCTGTTGCTCGGGCAGAATGGGATCGTGACCATAGCCGGGAGGGACTTCAAGGGGGCGATTATGGGTAGACAATGTCTGATTCATCGTGTTAATGGAGTTTTAATACTATTGTACATTCACGTCTGGATAAAGGTGCTGAACTTGGGAATATTTTGAATGGCCTTCTGAATCCCCTCCCTCCACAAACGCAGATCTTCAGCACAAGTCGTGCAGCAAGATTTCGTCCCCCCAAAAGTGCCATCAAGATTTGAAACGGAAGCTGCGCCCGTTCCCAACCTGCGAAGGATTTTCATTGTAACAAGATCAGCTTTTTTATTGCCACATCCGTTGCATGCCCTTCGGCTGCCTTTCCCCGGGGTAGTCTTCATGGAAACTTGTCGCTGTAGTGAGAAAGACAGCCCCTGACGTGCTACTTTGTTCCATTCCTCATAATATGCCACCTGATCGTTTAAAGAGAAATCAGTCACAGTTTCAAGCCAGGGTAATGAATTGGCTGAGAACTTACCCATTGAATTCCGGTACTGGGATCCATTGATTTCAGGGCTTCAATCAGAGATAGTCGGGTAATAAGCAGAAGTGCGGATTTGTCGACGAGTTGGAAGTTCCTTATCTCGAGGGCATATCGAAATGCGGCGGCGGCATGTTTCTCAAGCGTTTCGGAAAGCCTGAAGGCATCGCTAACAAGGGTTTAAGTGACATTAGGCATACCACTGTAGAAGTAACACACTTCAAATACATCTTGCAAAGATTAACTGCCGTAAACACTTGATATGCTTTGGCCGCCTCATAAAGCTGGATGATACTGGATGTATCGATATTCTCCAGATCTGGGTGAGATAATGGATAAATGAATCGGAATAGAAGCCTAAGCGTAGAAGAAGTTTGTGGGAGGACGACGGGAACAAGGTCGCTGTTCCCTGGAGGAAGGAGGCGCCCAGCGCAGACTCGGACGTTATTTTGATGAAGGCCAAATGTCACACCATCTTTGGATATGACCGTGACGTCTCCGTTAGACAATAGTGCTGTCAACAATGTGAGCATCTAAGAGAAGTGCTGGTCGATGGGAGAACATACATAGTGTTGTGCTAGGTTCAACTGTCGATACATCATTAAACCATTCAGGAGAGTCCTGTACATCGATTAGAAAGATTGGACTCCCATAAAGAAAGACGAGGACAAAAGTATACCGATATTTCTGAGAAGGCGATATCTGAAAGGGCAGGAAGTTTCTTCATGTCTGTTTCTAATGACTTGCGCAACGCCTGCATGAACAAGGACCGATCGCAACAATCGAATGGTAGCTTGAAGAGGTCGTCCAGGTTTTGAAGAGTGGCGAAATTTAGCCTAGAAGTTGTGTGGCACACACACTTGGAACACACGTTCCGGTGCGATTCACGGACGTCTGGTAAATGCGACAGGCAGCCGGTCAGGATTATGCTGCATTGCATGTAGTAGCGCATCTGGAATTCAAGTGAAGATCGAGATTATACATAGCGATAGAAAGGGACTGACCCAAGGCAGTAAATAACAGTTGTCAAGCTTGCGAGAAAGATCCTCCGGATCATCGAGGAGCAAGGATGCGGCTCGATCGACAAGCTTTCGAATCTTATGTTTCAATCCGTGCTGTAAAATTTCTTCGCAATGCTCCGGAAGCCGTTTCCTGAAAACACGCGTTAAACAAGAGGTGATTAAAGGTGGATCCAGACTTACGATAGGAGCAGAGTACAAAAGCTCATGGCAGGGTGTACACGATACTTCTCCGCTGCTTCTGCCAGTGCAAATAGAATGTCGAATTGGAAAGTTTCGAGCTCGGGTTGCGGCTCTGGATATATAAACTGGAAGAGAAGTTCTAGGATGTACGATTGCTCGGTTAGATGGGCGACTTCATCGAACGTGGAATGTTCGGGTGGGGAGAAACCTTCGGTACAGGCATCCAAGTTTGCTTTGTGGATACGAAACTGAACCCCGTCGGAAGACTGGAAAACTATATCTGCACCCGGCGCATTGACTATCACCTATCAGTTAACTAGATAACGCATTTGCACGGCTACTTACATATTTCTGAAACGGAACCAGTTGCTGCGTCAGGACCGATTTCGTCTACCGCAAGCGGGGACATGGATTCACTATTACTGGCAACGATAGCGTTAGGTTAGAAAGTATCCAACGTTGAAACTGCTGTCCTTTAACCTGACTGACGAAGACATCGAAAGGCAAAGTAAAGTGAGATAGTGAGATCGGCCTCGTGGACCAAGCATCAGATGCCTATATATCATGTGAGCATTTCACACAAGGATAGTACGGCGTGATATTATAAGCTTCCTTTCAGTCTTAGACGAACGGAAGAATGAAAAGTGAGAGGCAAGTGCCAAGCAAGCAAGAATTCCACGGCCACATTATGTCGTAGCTAATAACACGCGCCGCAATGAGATTCTAGATATACTGAATCATTGTAGCTCGAAGGGAAGATTTGCTCATTACGACCGTAATTCTGAAAAGGGTGTACAATGACCCTGTTGCTCGGGCAGAATGGGATCGTGAGCATAACCGGAAGGGACTCTGGGGCGATTATGGGTAGAAGATATATATCTGATTCATCGTATTACTTAATGGAGCGTCGATACTATCGTACATTCACGTCTGGATAAAGGTGCTGAACTTGGGTATACTCTGGATAGCCTTCTGAAGATCCTCCCGCCACAAACGCAGATCTTCAGTACAAGTTTCACAGCAACGTTCCCCCGTCCCAAAAGTGCCATCCAAATCTTGGAGGGATGCCGCACCCATCGCCAACTTGCAAACAATTTCCAATGTGACAAGATCAGACTCCCCATCACCGCACCCGTTGCACGCCCTTCGGATGTAGGTACCACTTCTATTCTGGATTTTCTGCATCGAAACCCGCCTCCGCTTCCTGAAAGACGATCCCTCCTGCGCAACTTTAGTCCATTCCTCGTGGTATACCATCTGATTGGGCGAAGGGTAGTATTACTTGTCTGAAAGAGAACATGGCTTTGGACTAAGGACTTGCCCATTTCAATCCAATCATCAAATCCATCGAGTGAAAGGCCTCGATCAAGGAGAGTTTGCCAATAAGAAAAGGTGCGGCGTTATCGACGAGTTCAAAGTCTCTTATCTCGAGGGCATACCAAAAGGCAGCGCTGGGATGTTCCCTAAGTGTTTTCAGGAGTCTGAAGGCGTCACTAAAAGATAACGTTCACTGACACGGAAGGCGTGGCGAAGAAGAGAAAACGTACTTCAAGCGTTGCTCGCAAAGAGTCACTGCGGTAAAAACTTTGTAGTCCTTCGCTGCCTCATACAATTGGGTGAGGCTAGACGCGTCGAGGTTTTCTAGATCTGGATGAGGTAAGGGATAAATAAATCGAAAAAGAAGTTGAAGGGTCGAGGCATCATAGGAGAGGTCGACGGGAAGAAGCGTGCTTTGATCTGGAGGAAGGAGGTTCTCTGCGCATACTAGTACATTATTTTGATGGAGGCGAAAGGTCGTATCATCGCTAGATATGACTGTGACGTCTCCGTTAGGCAAGAGGGCTACAAAAGGCATGAATAACTCTCCTCAAGACGTGGGATGGTAACATACAAAGTGTCGCACTGGGTTCAGCACTTAATTCCTCAGCGAGCCATTCCGGACATTCCTGTGGAATCGTTGGGAGACTGGAGAGGTATCAGAATAATGTTGAGAGTAGAATTACCTTGTCTTCTGGGAACGCGATGTCCGAGAGGGTGGGAAGTAGTCCCATGTCTGTCTCCAGCGATTGGCGTAACGCCTTCATGAAGTAATCCTTTTTACAGAATTTGACCGGGGGATTCTCCTGTGGTAACCTGAAGGCTTCGTCGAGGTTGTGAAGGGTAGCGACATTTAGCCTAGAAGTTATCTGGCAAATGCACTGGGAACACACTCCTGGATTTTGCTCAAGGATAGCTGGTAACTGCGACAGACAGCTGGTCAAGGCTAGACTGCATTGCATGTGGTAGCGCATCTGGAATCGAAGTGAGGGTCATGCCTAGGAAACTGACAGCGAGGTAGGAAGGACTGACCCAAGGCAGTAAATAAGAGTTGTCAAGCTTGAGAAAAAACTCCTCCGGATGATTGAGAAGTAAGGGTGCGGCTGGATCAACTAGCTTGCGAATTCTGTGCTTCAGTCCATGTTGAAAGATCTCTTCACAATGCTCTCGAAGATGTTTCCTGAAATTCATGGTAAAGACGTATTGAGCACACGATGATCTGGACGTACGCTAAGTGCAGGGTACAAAGGTTCATGGCAGGGTAAACACGATACTTCTCCGCTGCTTCTGCCAGTGCCGATAGGATATCGAAGTCAAACGTTTCGAGCTCGGGTTGCGATTCCGGGTATATGAATTGGAAAAGAAGCTCTAGGACATGCGATTGCTCAGTCAGATGAGCGACTTCGTCTAGTGTGGAATGTTCGGGTGGGGAGAAACCCTCGGTGCAAGCATCTAAATTCGCTTTGTGGATACGAAACTGAATCCCGTCCGAAGACTGAAAGACGATATCTGCATCTGGTGCACTGACTAGCACCTAAGTATTAGTTAGCTCTCGATAACGCAGTTGCATGGCTACTCACATCTTTCTGAAACAGAACCGGTTGCTGTGGGATTGACTTCGTCTGCCGCAAGCGCGGATGGTGCTTCACTACTGGCAACGACAGCATTAGATTATAAATGTATCCAATGTCGAAGCTGCTGTCCTCTAACCTGACTGACGAGAACATTGCAGGACAAAGCACAGGTCGGTCGGCTGTACAAAGGCGGAGATGGCTTCAACCTCTGCCTCGTGGCGGCCTCGTGGGGCAAGCATCAGATACCTATTATGTGAGCATCACGCAAGGATAGCTCAGCGTGATATTATAAGCTTCCTTTCAGTCTTGGACCGAGGGAATAAAAAGTAAGAAGCAAGAAAAAAGAAATCCAGAACCACAAGTCTCAGCTAACAACACGCACTGTGATAAAGACTGCAAAAGGTTTTGAGATCCTAAATATTACACTGATAGACGTATTTCGAAGGGAAGGTTTGCTCATTGCGACCGAAATTCTGAAATGAGTGTACAATCTTGACCGTCGTGGGATTGCATATATCCACTACGGCAGGAGTCTAAACCCGACGAGTATTAGCAGAAAGAAGCGGGGATAAGGTTCCTGACCACACCTATGAGGCATCTCCCAGCATCACAACGCACTGCGTCGACGTTGGGAATAATACTACAGTCCCTACCAGAAGCAGAGAACAACTGACTCTCGTATGATCGATCAACACAGCCGCCGCACGATCTAAGCAATACTGTGAGCTGTCAATTGTGCCGGTTTGGTGTGAAATACTCACTCTAGATCGCTGGCGACATCTACACATTCGTAGCCTAGCAATGCTGACGATTTACGTCCAACAGCGGCACTGTACAAAGGGCAAGACTTCTGCCCGGCCTTCATGCACCTAGGAGGTCGTATGGCACGCTTGGATAGGTGGCTTGCGGACGGTCGTGGGTTCATTTGGACATAATCCCTTGTAGTCCGACTGGGAGTTCGCTTTTTGACGCTCTGGCAATCGAGACCCGATGGACATGGGGTACAAGAGGAAGAATGCGGATGTTCGCTAAAGGTGTGTATCGGACACTGAATTTCCGACGTAGAACCCGGCTTGTCTGTGTAATAGCCAGGTCTACAAGGCGTGCACGTCGTAGATCCTAGTCCTGAACAGGAATGTCAAAGCTGTGCAGCATATTTTGAGTTTATACGTAACATACGATTTGAATAGGTTCCAGGAGGACATTGGTAGCAGGGAGCGACGCCGCTCCGGTGGAGAGAGTAGGTTCCCGGCGTACATTTTGGATGTCTGCGAAGGTGAGCAGGAGTAGTTGAAAGAGTCTTGGTGCTCCGTGAAGGTTGAAAGTGTGAAATGGATGCGCAGCACCCAGAGAACAAAGCCCAGCTTGCAATGGCAGTTGCGTAGCGCATTGAAAAATGTCGAACAGACGAGTCTAGTGGTTGAAGAGCAGGATGATTACAGTGCATACATGCCCGGTACAAATATATAGGGTTTCACAACTAGCTTAGGTGATGGCATGGAAGAATCAATGAGGTTATTGTTCTTCATTGCTTCGTTTTGGCTTCGTCCTTGTTAATGTCCTTGTTCTCGTCGACGTCGTAGTTCGGTTCCGGGCTCGAGGCTGTTGAGGTTCGCGACTAAACAAATTTGGTCAAGCGGCGGGAATAGCCGTCGGCTCATCGCTTGTCGGATCTCGGATGAATGTACTTTCATCCGTACTTCGTCCGAAAACAATTATCTGTCGGACTCTCGCCTGATCTTCACGCTGTCAGAGGCGTGTGTATGACTTCAAACAACCTCTCAGGGCTGTATAGGGCTTCTCATTGGAAGCCTGACACCTAGGAGTTGCATTATTGCACATTCGCCAATCGAAGAATCATACTTGCATCATGATTGGTGCCTATATAAGTTCTCCTGATGGCACAACAACGGGCAGGACCTCCCCAGGTTCACCAGAGACATCTACTAACTGTGAGCGTAGACAATTTGAACCTCATAGACACACTAACACCCATCATTACCAGTCTGCGTAGGCGATGCAGAATAATCACATTTTCGTCTTGCTACAATATCCTGTTTCGCATCCACAGAAAAATCCTCGAAACTCATACTGGTGAATTCCTTCCCTCGGAAATCGGGTCCAATGGAGAGAATGCACCATTTACTGAGGATTCGGTCACCCTCGAACTCGTGTTTCAATTCGTCTACCCAATTCGGCATCCGACATTTGTGGCACTTCTCCGCCAGAGGCGGCAGAGAAATACGAGGACTTTTCTGCAATAAACATATATGCATTACGAATGGAGTGAGCATATCTACCTACATCCCTGCATCTTGGTTCGATATCTATCTAACATACATGTCCATAGACAAAACCTTCCAGCGCACCCTGTGGAAGGGTTAAACTACGGCACGAAGCATGGCTATCCCGATTTTGTGGAATGGGATGCACCACTCTTACTTGATATACCACTCGAGACAGTAGTTCAGACATTGTTTGAGAACTTGGTCGTTCCATGTGTATGTCCCCCATCACTTGGCTATGAGTTTCTCTTCAGAATTCCAAGCGAGACAGGTCGTCTATAGGGAACGCTGGAACGCGGCCATACTACAGTTCGATTGGACCCTAATAGCAGGAACGTAATTCGTCACGGAGGCCGATATAAGAAGAAAATATGTAAGCGGGGCCGTGTCCCCGGGGACGGCCTCATTAGTGACCTGTGGCTGGCATTGGGAGAAAGGAGATCATATAAGTCTGTGCTCGCGCGGATCTGAAGGCCCCGTGCTCGCACGCCATTATTGATTTAGATCGGTTCTTGTTACAATTGAAAGTTTTCATCCGGTAAGGCTCTCAATCTGTCTCGCGATCAAGTTATTTTATTCCAGGCGAGAATCGACCCAATATACTGACACAAGTGTCCAAACTAATCTCTGTTATTGTATCGTCACCTGTATAGATGGCGATACATGCTATTCTTCTCAATCATATTGTGGAATTACATATATGCTGTCATCGGCAATGGGCGTGAACTTCACGCCACGTCTCAGGAGGGTCTACCCGTACTCCCCTTTCTTCTATGTAAAGACATCATGTTTCAGGAAACCCCCTTTACTCGAGACTTTTCTTTGTTGAGGGGCTGGTTACCAGTTGATTAAAACCCCCACCATATGTCTTCTTCCCTCATGCATGACAATCAGCAAGGCTACGCACCTCGACCAGTAATCAGCGACAAATGTAGGTCCTCTCTCAAGCGCCACTACAATCGATCACTAATTGTGGCCAAATCCTGGCAGTCAACGCATCAGATGCAGATGTCGTCTTCAAATCCAGCGACAACGTCCTCTTCCACATTCATCGCAAGAATCTGGAGACTCACTCCGAGGCTTTCCCGCCATCCGAGTTCTCTACAAATGGAGAGGTTGTACCCCTGACTGAGGATGCGTCGACTCTCAACAACCTCTTCGAATGCGTGTATCCCAGGCGATCCTCACCTATCGAACGTTTACCTTTCGAATACCTATCGAAGCTGGCTGAAGCTGCTGAAAAGTATGAGATTTTCAGCGCGATGGTGGTTTGCAAGATGCGCCTCAAGTAAGGTTCTGAACCCTTTGTACTTTTCTCCGAACTCAACCTTCACGAGGCAACTTGCAGCTAATAATCCTGTTGAGATATTCAACTACGCTTCCAAACACGGGTACCCAGAAATCTTGTCAGTGGCGGCGCCATTCCTGCTCGACATACCACCAGATAAGGCTGTCATGATGCTCCTTCCGCATCTTGTTGTCCCCTGGGTACGAGCCAGCATTTTCATCTTAAATGGACTCACTTCAATTGCTACTCCAAGGTTCGGTTCAGGGAATGCTGGAGCCGTGAAGCATGCAAGGTAATCACTCAAACCACGGTTGTGTGCTCTTGCCGCACAATGGGTAGTCAGGACCGTCCGAATGCTCACAAGATTTAGGTGGAATTAGGGGACCAAAGATCTCGCCAGGCCCTCTTTGAGCGGATGAGCCTGCTGACCGCCCCTTGCGGATATTACGGAAAGAAGTCCCCTAGCTTACAGTCAACTAAGGATCTCGACAAAGCTCTGGATGGCGTTCCAACATTCGAAAGCTTTTTGTAGTGTCAATAGCGTGCCCGTAATTTGAATCTCTTCTCATGCTTTACAATTGGCTCTCAAAAGATTTGCACTAGCACAAGATATTTATAATAGCCATGTGGGCCGTCTTCTTTAGACCCTGATATTTGTCACATAAGGTCTACACATCTGCTGCCTTCTCAAACATTAGCGCCACCTCTTTAACACAGACAATGACTGGGAACACCACCGCTTGAACTCCCCAGAACTCCTCAACAAGGCCGAGCCTCAAACAGTCGTAGCTTAACTTGCTCTCCATATATATTGAGCGGGGTGCCACTGGTTGATATGTACATATATTGGATGCAGATATCGCAGAAGCCGACAAAAGAACGACAATATTTCATCGAACGACGAGTAGTGAGAACGGGCCAGGTCTTAGTGTGGATAAATTACAGGTTATGGGATGATTTGAAATGACGCACCTCCCACCAAGTCAACACATTGCGTCGACATCGGGGATGATGTTACTGCACAGTCCTAACCAGGCCGACTCTCGTACAGTCGATCAACGCAGCCGCTCACGATCTGAACACAATTGGAATAGTTAATTAATGGTCGGCCATTGCAATTGTGAAATACCAGCTCTAGATCGCTGGCGACATCTACATATTCATAACCCAGCAATGTTGATAGCTTACGGCCAACGGCGGCACTGTACAAAGAACAAAGTCATTTTCCCAGCCTTCATGCGCCTAGGAGGTCAGATGACACGCCTAAATAGCTGACTTGAGGAAGGCTGTGAGTGCATCCCTTGTAGTCTAACTGCGAATTCGCTCTTTGACGCTCTGACAGTCGCGACCAGACGGATATGGAGTGCAAAAAGAAGAATGCGGATGTTCGCTAAAAGTGAGTATCAGACACTAGTCTCCGACCTAGAACCCGGCTTGTCTGTGTATAAGCTAGGTTTACAAGACATGCATGCTGTAGATTTTAGGTTTGAATACGAATATTAAGGCTGTACGACTTATTTTGATTTTACACATGTCATACCATTTGAGTAGGTTCCACTGGCAGGCGGACATTGGTAGCAGGGAGCGACGCCGCTCCTGGGAGAGAGGTCCGTAGCGTATATTTTGGAATGCCTGTGAAAGTGAACGGGAGTACTCGAAGGGGCCAAGTCATAGTGTTCCGTGGACATTCAAAGTGTGAGATGGAAGCTCCCGGCGA
The DNA here is from genome assembly GCA_018858115.1 of Tephrocybe rancida. NCBI lineage: Eukaryota > Fungi > Basidiomycota > Agaricomycetes > Agaricales > Lyophyllaceae > Tephrocybe > Tephrocybe rancida. The sequence goes on from JABCKT010000103.1 coordinate 11,203, forward strand.
GGAAAGCCCAGCTTGCAAGTTTCGTAATACATAGAGGAAATGTTGAGTACAGACGAGCCAAGTGGTCCAAGGACAGGGTGCAACATGCACACTGGCCCGGACCCGTACAGATAGCCTGTCAAGACCGGCTTAGATGATGGCAAGGAAGAGGAGAGGTTCAAATTGTTCTCCATTGCTTCCATCATCCTTGTCCAAGTCCTTTCTGTCGGTGACGTCCGAGAAAATAGTTCGGGACCTTCGGGACCGGGTCTGGGTCGAGCTGAGGACGGGCTCAGGCAAAACAGATTTCGTCAAGCGGGAATAGCCGTCTAGTGCCTGATCTCGGGGACCCGGTCAAGTTTATCCGAAGTTTGAAGTGTTTGGCTCTCCGATCACACCATTTGCCACTCACCACCAACAGGTCTTCTACTCAAAGTCGTGTGCGTGAGTATGAGCAGCCTTTCGGACGTTTTAAAGGTTTTACAGGGAGTTTCTTATCGGCCTTACACTTGACAGCCACTGTATTTTCTACACATTCGCCAACCGAAGAAACAGTACCTGCGCGATTCGAATTCGTGCCAGTACTTATGAGTTTATACGACATAATGACGGGCGAGACCCCCCAAGATCCGCCAGGGACATCTACCAACTGTAAGCGTAGCCAATTTGAACCTCGTATACACGCTGACGACCAGCATTACCAGTCTGTGCGGATGATGCAGATGTCACGTTTTCGTCTTGTGATAATGTCTTGTTCCGCATCCATCGAAAAAATCTTGAAACCCAAACAGGTGCATTCCCCCCTTCCGAAATCAACTCCACTGGAGACAATGTATCATTGACTGAGGATGCGGCCACCCTCGAACTCTTGTTTCAATTCGTTTACCCAGCAAGGCACCCGACACTTGCATCAACGCCCTTCCCTCTGTTGGCTTCTCTGTCAGAAGCTGCAGAAAAATACGAGGTCTTTTCCGCCATTAACATATGTATTGTACGGATGGAGTGCGTACACATACTGCTTGAGTCCTTGTCCGATACTCATCTTGAAAAAATATATGCGGATAGACAAAATCTTTCGGCGCACCCCGTGGAAGTGCTAAACTACGGCGCGAAGCACGACTATCCAAAACTTGTTGAATCGGCTGTACCACTATTACTGGACATGCCACTCGAAACAGTAGTCCAGAAATTGTCTGAGAACTTGGTCGTTCCATGGGTATGTTCATCTCTTTCGGCAGCCCCCACTTCGAGATCTCAAGGACGTCAGGTTGTCTATAGAGAACGTTGGAGCGCAGCCATATTAGCGTTCGTTTGGACTCCGATCGATGGAACGCAGTTCGTCAATAGCGACAAGAAGAAAACATGTCAATATAGCTGTGTCCATGGAGGCGGGCTCATCAACGACATGTTGCAAGCATTAAAAGAAAGGAGATCGCGCCAGTCTGTGATCACTGCCTATGCGGGCCTCAAAGCCCCATGCTCGCACATCACTATTGATCTGGGGAGTATCCGAACACGGCTTGATTCGCATATTGCAACGATTCAAGGTTTTAATCCGTAACTGTACGGCGTCTCTTGCAATGTGTAGATGTATACTAGGTGAATCCACCGCGGTCGTACAGTATTTTATCCGCTTACTTTGCTTCAGGGTGGTATGTGGATATACAAGTGATACCGCAGCACGTCCTTGCGTAGATGTCAGTATATGTGATTTTGCGACTCTCAGTTATTCAGGCCCTATCTTTCGAGGGCCTGCATAAGCTGGCTTCCGCCTTTTCCCGGCGGAAGCTGCTGAGAAGTACGACTTTTTGGCGCGATGACGTCTGCGAGCTGCGCCTCACGTAAGGGACCCATGGCCTTCATAACTGAGCAGCAAACCTTAACTCTTTTTTTAAGACACCCCGCAGCTGATCAACATCCTGTCAAGATGTTCAACTACGCATCTGAACATGGCTATTCAAACATCTCGTCGATGGCGAAACCGCTCCTTCTCGATATACCGCTGGATAAGCTTGTGATAAAACGTCTTCCGCATATGGTCGTCCCTTGGGTGAGGCTCAGCATTGATACCCACCGCTCGCCTGTCTAACGACAATAAGGTTCGGTTTCGCACTACAGTTGCTCCAGAAATAACTAGACGCTCGGCTTTGGACGGAATTGGAGGGAAAGCGGTCTCGTGAGAACCTCTCCAAGCTGGTGGGTGGGTTAATCACTCCGTGCTCTACGGAACTTGCAGAAGAGAGAGCCCTTTCTTTCCAAGTTCGACTTCGAAGTATCTCCACAAAGCTCTGCATGCCGTCCCACGATTCAGTAAGTTCTCGTAGTGCTCTGGCAACAAAATATGAACAGGCTTCCTCGTGTATTATGGGTTCTATTTAAACTGAACACGTTGCGAGAAGTTGAACAGCTGACTCTGGTGGGACGTCTTCTTTAGACGCTAGCCAAGAATCTTAATACACGAGGTCTCCATACATGCTTCCTTCTCATCAGCACTCCTCAGACACCCATCATCTCCCTATGTCCTCCTCACAATCCCCTGACAATAGCCCCGAGCCCAGGGCAGTGGTATCTAAACACTGTAAGTACTATGAAGGATGCATATCCAGCCTCGGAACGCTGATCGCAGTCACTCTGGCAGTCCACGCCTTGGATGCAGATGTCGTCTTCAAATCCAGCGATAACGTTCTCTTCCACATACATCGTAAAAACCTGGAAACTCACGCAGGGGCGTTCCCGCCGGCCGAGATCGAAACGCGTGAAGAGATCGTGCCACTCATCGAGGACGCTTCGACCCTGGAAAATCTCTTTCAATACGTGTATCCCCAGCGACTCCCAGAAATCGAGTCCTATCCTTTCGATGATCTGTATAAGCTGGCCGAGGCTGCTGAGAAGTACGAAATTTTCAGTGTCATGAGTGCCTGCAAGTCGCGCCTCAAGTAAGAAATCCCTCCTTCACCTGTGGTGCTTCATGGACTGACTCTGGTTATTTCGCTGCCCAGACAATTCATTGATACCCACCCTAACCAACTCTTCAAATACGCTGCCAGGCATGATTATTCAGATATCACGTCAATCACTGCACCCCTCCTTATGGACATACCGCTGGAAGAGCTAGTGACGACACTCCTGCCACTGCATTTGGTTATTCCCTGGGTAATGTTGATTACATTCATGGCATAATTGTATTTGCTTACCAGTTGTATGCATAGATCCGTTACAGGGAACGCTGGAGTGACGCGGCGAGCCGAGTGTTGACTAGTAGTACGAACACCACAACCGGAGCATGCAAATTTTGCGGCAGCCAGAGTAAAGTCTACTATGCTTGGTTCTCACTGGGGCACAAACGGTCCCGCAAGGCTATGGAAGACTTCATAAGATATAACACAATAGCCACTCAGTGTAAAAATACCGCCTGCAACGATGAAATTGTCCGTAGTCTAAACACCGCTCTTGATGCTGTCCCGAAATTTGCTACCTTTTTGTAGTAGAGATCTTCAAATCCCACTGTTTAAGACACCCGGTGTATGACACGAGCAAACATAGATAGAAGGTATGTGAAAGTCTACAGCGAGACACGAATGGGTCAACTTGGGGTTAACTTTCCTCACTTAATATTTGTCTGAGTCACGATATTCGATTTCGGAAGTGTCGAAGCCATGAGGCATGCATGTAATAATGTCTTTACCCAAACGCTTGCCGCATGCGTTTGTGGCAGGTCTAGGAAGTACTTCCCCGACTCGCACCATCCCTATCCGAATGTCCACACGCTTTGGATGGAATTGGGGGCCACGGCATGAGACCTTGCCAGGCCATCTCTGGCTCCTGAGCTGGTTGGTCAGTTGCTCACTCTGCTGCGCTGTGAAAGCTGCGGAGGGGAACGTCTTTCCTTCCAAATCCCACTGTGAAGGATCTCGGCATAAGTTCTGGTCCTCTGGAGATAGCTGCACCTCGTGGGACCAGTCTTCTTTTAGACACTGGGCGAAGAGCTTCTTGATACACGCCTCCATGCCTGCTGTCTTCCAGAACATCAAGTTCCAACCCCGCTTCCTTATCACAGACACCAAGAACCACAGCGTCCACAAACACCCAGAACCACAACTTCCACAGACACCCAGAACCACAGCATGGCCGGCCCAGGGCCCGTCAACTCAAAGAAAAAGACAAAGAAAATTACTACTCCCCAGACAGTCGTAGCCACCTCGCAGACAGCTGTATCTGAACGTTGTGCGTGCTCTAGTGAAGGATACACATCCAGATCGCTGATCGCAACTACTCCGGCAGTCCACGCTTTAGACGCAGATGTCGTATTCAAGTCCAGCGATAACATACTCCTCTACATCCATCGCAAGAACCTGGAATCCCATGCCGCGGCGTTCCCGCCATCCGAGTTCGACACAAGGGGAGAGATCGTATTTCTAACCGAGGACGCCTCGACCCTCGAAAACCTCTTCCAATATGTGTATCCCGAGCGACACCCTGACATCGAGCTTATGCCCTTTGAGAGCCTCTACAAGCTCGCTGAGGCCGCTGAGAAGTATGAGATTTTCAGTTTGATGTGTATCTGCAAGGCGCGCCTCAAGTAAGTTGACTTTTCTTTTCCTCGTTATCCGTGGTACTCCATGTATTCAATGCGAGTGTATCGCATTAGGCTGCTCGTAGATGATCACCCCGCCGAGATCTTCAACTATGCGTCCAGACACGACTATGCAGATATTATATTGTTGGCGGCACCACTTCTTTTGGATTTACCGTTGGATGAGCTTGTAGCGACACTCCTGCCACATCTTGTCGTCCCTTGGGTAATGATAACCTCGGTCATTATACAAATGACATCGCTCACCTGTTGTCTGCACAGGTCCGTTACAGGGAATGCTGGAGTCGCGCGGTGGGCACAGCATTGACTACAGACATCTCCCGGGGCTGCAGTTATTGCAACATCCCTCACAAAGTTTACGAGGGCTGGTTCTCGCTGGGCGACAAACGGTCACGCAAGGCTATAGTCAATTTGATGGCGTCCAACCCGTCCTGTAGTAGTTGTGGAACTGTCCCCTTCAACGAAGAGGCTGTTCGCTATATGCACAGCATTCTTGATGCTATTCCGAAATTCGATACCTTTTTGTAGCTATCAAATACTAGTTAGTGCCCATTCAAGCTAACATTACGTTACTATTTCATCAAGACTCACATTAAGTCTGAGGAATTTGTTAAAGAGCTATCAAAACGTGCATCACTATCATGTTTGCTTTCTACTGTTGAGGGCACCTGATGTCGGTCACCAGGATAGTGGAAGAGATGCTATGTGTGGATCCATGCAGTCACGGGATTATCCGAAGCGTGCAGGGATAGCTTTGGGGGTAATATCGACAGTCTGAGTGAAGCACCAAGCTTCATGCGTGCGGCCTCCGGGCTGGAGAAGAAGACAACGCGGTTCGAGTTGAATTCGGAACGTCAGGGGGGCGCAAACAGGAGGCTGGGCACTCACAGCAGCGGATGTGGATGTGACTCAATTGCGCGCGCGAGATTGAGGTATTCAAACCACAATGAATATGTTGCAGTACACCAGGATTCTAAGGAGAAGAAGAGTCACTCGCAAAAAGTATGACGACGTCAGAACTGAACATATGTCGTTATATAAGCAACACCGTTACGGAAGCTGGTAAGCGTGACAGAAGCCGCGCCGCCCCTTGGTAGAGTCGTCCGCTCTACCAGTGGTAGAGAACAATACATGTCAGCACATGTCCTCTTCAGAACTCGCTGACAAAATCGCCACGCCCCGGACAGTAGTATCTGAACGCTGTGCGTACTCTAGTGAAGGATGCGCATGATCCAGATCGCTGATCGCAATCACCCTTGCAGCCTACGCTCCAGATGCAGATGTCGTATTCAACTCCAGCGACAACGTCCTCTTCCACATACATCGCAAGAATCTGGAGACTCAGGCCGCGGCCTTTCCACCATCCGAGTTCGACACAAGGGGGGAGGTCGTACCCCTAACCGAGGACGCATCGACCCTTGAAAACCTCTTCCAATACGTATATCCTCAGCGACATCCAGACATTGAACTCTTATCCTTTGAGCACCTCTACAAGTTGGCTGAGGCTGCCGAGAAGTACGAGATATTCGGAGTTATGAGTGCCTGCAAGTCGCGCATCAGGCAAGTCCTACTTTCTCTCTCTGTCACGGCGCCGTTCGATCGATGTAACATTGGCTCCATGTACTTAAGTTACCGCCTGCAGACAATTCGTGGATGACCATCCCGCCGAAGTCTTCAACTATGCTTCCAGGCACGACTATGCAGATATTATGTCAATAGCTGCACCCCTCCTTCTGGATATACCATTGGATGAGCTCGTGACAACGCTCCTGCCACATCTTGTCGTCCCTTGGGTAATGTTAACTGCTCCCTGGGTACAATGAACCCGCTCACCACTTATGTACACAGGTCCGTTACAGGGAATGCTGGAATCGCGCGGCGAGAGAAGTATTAACTTGTCCGGATACTCGTTCCGCGTCCGGAGCATGCAAATTTTGCGGTGCCCAAAGTAAAGTCTTCGAAGCTTGGTTCTCACTCGGTGTGAAACTGTCCCGCAAGTCCATAGACGGATTATTTAAGACTCCGCAGTCCTGTCGTCACTGTGGACATCCCGCCTACAACGAGCTGACTGTTGAAAGTCTGGACAGAGTTCTTGCTGCTGTCCCGAGATTTGATACTTTTCTGTAGTTATAAAGCGACCCCTTTAATTCGACATTACATTACAACCTCATTCGCCCAGAAAGATGAAACGAACGTGAACATCCTCAGTGGGCAATCAGCAAGACACGAAGAGGGTATCCTGCGGTGGTCGTTCCATAAGTATGTTCCCCATCTTTATCGGCGGACTTCACTTTGAGATCTCAAGCAAAACAACCTGACAGCTCGCATCAAGTTCGTTTTTCGTCTCGAGAACAGTCTACACGTGCCAATCGGACAGGTTTTTCTTCAGATATCGATGGTGACATCATGGTTCAGGAAACTTCGTGCCTTCAACCTCCTCAAGCTTCATGCGTCAAGTTGGCAACGACGAGCAAGGCTCCGCGCCTCGACCAACGATAAGCAACCAATGTATGTACTTCCGAGGACCATTCTGCATTGATGACTGCTTACAGTTTGTTATGATAGTCAACGCATCGGATGCAGATGTTATCTTCAAATCCAGTGATAACGTTCTCTTCCACATACATCGAAAAAATCTAGAAACCCACGCAGCGGCTTTCCCACCATCGGAGTTCGCCACAAACGGAGAGATCGTGCCACTGACCGAGGATGCGTCGACTCTCAGCAACCTCTTCCAATATGTATATCCAAAGCGACCCTCAGATGTCGAACTTCTGCCTTTCGAGGACCTGTCCAAGCTGGCTGAAGCTGCCGAGAAATATGAGGTTTTTGGCGCGATGACGGTTTGCAAGATGCGCCTCAAGTATGGGTCCCATCGCTTTGATAACCTAACCGTGCTGCAAGCCTTACTTTTCTTTTTCTTTTTCAAGACACCTTGCCACAACAGATCAGCATTCTGTTGCGATATTCAACTACGCTTCTCTACATAGCTATCCAGACATCTTGTCAATGGCGGCACCATTTCTTCTCGACATACCTTTAGATGAGCTCGTGATAACGCTAATTCCCCATATCGTTGTTCCTTGGGTGCGGTTCAGAATTTTTATCCCAAATCGACTAATTCAAGTGTCTAACAATTGACAATAAGGTTCGGTTTCACAAATGCTGGAGCCGTGCGGCATGCGAGGTGATCACTAAAACCGCATCTGCGCGCTGCACTTGCTCAAGAAGCAATGACCCGTTGAAGCAACTCGATACCCACCGGCTTTGGGTGGAATCGGAGGACAAGCGGTCTCGCGAAAGCCTCTCCGAGCTGGTGGGTCGCTTGACAACTCCTATGCGCTGTGGAAATTGTGGAAGCGTGAGCCTTTTTCTTCCAAGTTCGACTTTAAAGAATCTCCACATAGCTCTGGATGCCGTCCCAAAATTTGATAGCTTCTTGTAGCGATGCGGCAACAAAATATGAACCGGCTTCCTCGTGTGTTTATGACTGCCATTGGATTCAAATTGAACACGTTGCAAGAATTCTGAACAGCTGATTCTCATGGGACGTCTTCTTTAGACGCTGGCCCTGAACCTTGTTACACGAGGTCTCCATATTTGCTTCCTTTTGCATCTGCATTCCTCAGACACCCAACACCACACCATGTCTTGCTCAGAATCGCTCGATGATAATCTTGAGCCCAAGTCAATCGTATCTGAATACTGTAAGTACTTTGAATGATGCATATCCAGCCGATTGCTGATTGCAATCAACCCGGAAGTCCACGCCTCAGATGCAGACGTAGTCTTCAGATCCAGCGATAACATCGCAAGAATCTAGACACCCACGCAGCGGCTTTCCCACCATCCGAGTTCTCCACAAATGGAGAGATTGTGCCGCTAACTGAGGACGCGTCGACTCTCAACAACCTCTTCCAATATGTCTATCCCAAGCGACCCTTGGCGAATATTGAGCTTCTAACTTTCGAGGACCTGTATAAGCTGTCTGAAGCTGCCGAGAAGTACGAGATTTTCGGCGTGATGACAGTCTGCAAGGTGTGCCTCAGGTAAGGCTCCAAATCCTGTCTACCTTAAGCGCTTGCTCCAAACTTAACATTTCTGTAAAGGCAACTTGCGGCTAACCATCCTGTTGAGATATTCAACTACGCTTCCAAACATGGATATTCGGACATCTTGTCAATAGCTGCACCATTCCTTCTCGATATACCGCTGGATGAACTCGTTATGACGTTCCTTCCGTATCTTGTTGTCCCTTGGGTACGGGTTGGCATTGTTTTAACCAAAACATTCACTTACTTCGCTTGTCTTGCAAGGTTCGGTTCCGGAAATGCTGGAGTCGTGCTGCATGTGAGGTGATTACTCAGGCCACGCCTGTTGTCCCGGTGTGCGTTTGCGGAAAATCGAGAAAGGATTCGTCGAACATGCCAAATGCTCACAAGCTTTGGGTAGAATTAGGGGACAAAAGATCTCGCAAGGCCCTCTCTGAGCTGATGAACGTTTCAGTGAACTGCCAAAATTGCGGAAGGGCCCTTTACCTTCTAAGTTCCAGTGCTAAGGATCTCGACGAAGCTTTGGATGCTGTCCCAAAATTTGATAGCTTCTTGTAGTAGTGTCAATGGTCTGGCAATAAGTCGTTTCTTTTTAAAAGGTCAGAGCACGTTACAAGATATTTTTGGTAGCTGGCCTCGGGACGTCTTCTTTAGACGCTGGAAGATCTTGATACACGAGGTCGACACGCGTGACGCCTGCTGCCTTCTCCAACATTGGCGCCGCCTACTTATCACAGACAACCACTAGCGGAACCATAGAATGTCCTCCCCAGAACTACTCAGTCAGGCCGCGCCCCAACAAGCTGTATCTGAACATTGTAAGTACCCTAAAGGTTGTATATCCCGCCGATCGCTGATCGCAATCATCCTGGCAGTTCATTCATCAGATGCAGACGTCGTATTCAAATCCAGCGATAATGTTCTCTTCCACATTCACCGCAAGAATCTTGAAGCCCATGCGGCAGCGTTCCCGCCATCCGAGTTCGACACAAGGGGAGAGATTGTACCCCTAACCGAGGACGCCTCGACTCTCGAGAAGCTCTTCCGATACATGTATCCCCAACGACACCCTGACATCGAACTTTTGCACTTTGAGGGCCTCTACGAGCTCGCCGAGGCCGCTGAAAAGTACGAAGCTTTCGGCGTCATGAGTGCCTGCAAGTCGCGCATCAAGTGAGCTTTCCCCCCTCTTCTTGATTCGATTGACTGTAAAGTTGAACGCATCGCCCAGGCAACTTGTGGATGATCATCCCACCGAGATCTTCAACTATGCCTCCAGGCATGACTATGCAGATATCCTATCAATGGCGGCGCCACTCCTTCTGGACATACCGTTGGATGATGTAGTGACGACACTCCTGCCGCATCTTGTCATTCCCTGGGTGTGTTAAATGCACTCGGTTGCACAATTTGCTCTACTCACCAGATATCTAAAAAGGTTTGCTTCAGGGAATGTTGGAGTCGCGCGGCGGAGGACGCACTGGACAGAACTACGACATCCTCCGAATGTCAGCATTGTGGCAATCATGTCGGAGACACCAAATCTTGGTTTGCCAAACTGGGCAACAAACGGTCGCGCAAGGCCATCCACGAATTTCTGCGGACCAATCATCCTACGTCTCGCTCAAGGAAGAAAGACGCCAGTTTCCTCTCCGACTCAACACTCAAAGAGGCGGACAGGATTCTCGATGCTGTCCCAAAATTCGAGACATTTCTGGAGATGTAGATATTAATAAAGAATGTGCTCCTGTCAATTCGATGGGCCATTGCCCAAATTTGAAACACAATCTGAGTTCGGTTCCGGAAATGCTGGAGTCGGGGCCCTGCATGTGAGGTGATTACTCAGCCCACGCCTGTCGAGCGTTTGCGGCTTTAAACCTAAAAAGGATACGTCAAACATGCCAAATTTTTACAGGCTTTGGGTAGAATCAGGGGACGAAAGATCTCGCAAGGCCCTCTCTGAGCTGATGGACATTTCAGTGAACTGCCAAAATTGCGGAAGGGCCCTTTACCTTCTAAGTTCAAATGCTGAGGATCTCGACAAAGCTCTGGATGCTGTCCCAAAATTCGATAGCTTCTTGTATAGTGTCAATGGTCTGGCAATAAGCCGAACCTATTGTCATACTTTCGGCTCCATTTGAAAAGTTCTGTGCACGTTACAAGATATTTTTGATATCTGGCCTCGGGACGTCTTCTTTAGACGCTGGGAGATCTTGATACACGAGGTCTACACGCGTGACGCCTGCTGCCCTCTCCAATTTGGCGCCGCCTCCTTATCACAGACAACTACTGGCAGCACTACAGAATGTCCTCCCCAGAGCTACTCAGTAAGGCCGTGCCACAACCAGTTGTATCTGAACACTGTAAGTACCCTGAAGGTCGTGTATCCCGCCGATGATCGCTGATCGCAATCATTCTGGCAGTCCATGCCTCAGATGCAGATGTCGTATTCAAATCCAGCGATAACGTACTTTTCCACATCCACCGCAAGAACCTGGAGACTCAGGCAGCGGCATTCCCGCCATCCGAGTTCGTCACAAACGGAGAAATTGTACCCCTAACCGAGGACGCCTCGACCCTCGAAAAGCTCTTCCAATACGTGTATCCCCAACGACAGCCGGACATAGAACTACTTTCATTCGACGAACTGTTAAAGCTAGCCGAAGCTGTTGAGAAGTACGAGGTTTTCCATGTCATGAGTGCCTGCAAGTCGCGCTTCAAGTAGGATCCTTTTCTTCTTCTTGATTTGTGGCGTATGTACTGACTGCAACGCATCGCGCAGACAGCTCGTGTGCGATCATCCCGCCGAGATCTTCACTTTCTCTTGTAAACACAACTATGCTGATATGATGTCATTGACTGCACCCCTCCTTCTCGACATACCATTGGATGAATTTGTGACGAAAATCCCGTCAGATCTTATCATTCCTTGGGTAATTATAACTGCACTCTTTGTCAAATGCCTATACTTATCAGTTGTCTGTGAAGGTTCGTTACAGGGAATGCTGGACTCACGCGGCAAGAAAAGCACTGAGAACAGTGAACAAATTCACTTGTGCAAATTGTCGACGCAAAGAGTTTTTCTTGGGAATATCACCGAGCATGGTGGAGCTTTCGAGCGATAATACAAGGTCCCCAAAGGCTGTCCACAAATTTTTGAGGTCCACCTTATTATCGGAAACTTGCTCCCGTTGCAAGCGTCATTTAGTATACAACGATCAGGAAGATAGGGTGAACCGCGCCCTCGAAACAGCTGTCCCGAAATTTGAGTCCTTTTTGTAGCTGCAATAACGTAGTGCGTTACGATCACCTAAATCCTGAAGCACTCTGATTAACTACTTAGAAAGAGCTGCTTATTCCTTGTATCCACCGTGTTTCTTCTCATGTTGATGCAATGCGGAAAGGCGAAGATGGAGAAAAAGGAATGTGCAAATCTTCAAAGAAACATGAAGAGGATATACTATATGAACAAGTACGGATATATGCACGAGATATCAGGTATCGAGTGGGGTAGTATGGCTGATATGCACGTATATTGTTTGCGGATATCGAAGAAGCCGACAAAAGAACAACAACATCAAGTCGAGCGGTGAGTAGTGAAAACGGGCCAGGTCCTAGTGTGTGCCGCACGGGGGCTAGCCGGGGGTCGCCGGGACAGAGAAGGAGATGATGAGTATGTATGGGTACATACAGGTATGGGATGATCCGAAGCGCGAGGAGGTATCGCTGGAGGCAGGCAACATCGACAGCGAAGCACCGAGCTTCGTACATACAACCTCTGGGCTAAGAAGGAAGACAACGGGGTTCAAGACGCCAAGAAAGAACACAAACAGAGAAAACGGGTACTGTACCATTTTGAATCGTGCTTGAAGATGCGAGAGGGGGGTATACGCCATATTCGGCTATGAATATGTTGGGTAGTAGACCTCGTCGTCCCAGGATTCCGGAGGAGAAGAAATACCAAAAAAGGTATGATGACGTGAAAAGATGAGGAAAAGTTGGAAGTCGTGCGGAAAAGAAGAAAAATCGATATAGAAGTGTTGAAATGACATCATACGATGACGGGACACGTAAGTCATCAACGACGATGACGTCGACGGGAGGCCCATAAAAGAGGCGAGCGCATTCGTCCTCAAGGCCTCAACGCCTGCCAAGTGGTCGTCATCCTGCCTCCGACAACTCGAAGCACGCTCCAAAGTTTCGCCGCTCACGCGAACATTCGCCTGTTGTTCATGCGAACATTCGCCTGTTGTTCATGCGGTCTCCCCAAGAACTTCATGAGCCCACACGCCACCCCGACGTCCTTAGCCCGATATAGAACAACATTTTTCTCCACATCGCCAAGTATGCATGATCGGGTCAGGTAAGAACTTGTCTTCCCGTAAAAGTTCCGAAGTTTCGCGTAAAGGTGAGATTGGGCATATCGCAGAAGGGAGAAAAAGATGAAAAAAAAGGTGCGTATGCGGCATGCCTTCAACCCTGTCTACCTTAAGCGCTTGCTCCAAACTCAACCTTTCTGTAAAGGCAACTTGTGGCTAATCATACTGCTGAGATATTCAACTACGCTTCCAATTTCCAAACATGGACATTTGGACATCTTGTCAATGGCCGCACCATTCCTTCTCGACATACCGCTGGATGAGCTCGTTATGATGTTCCTTCCGTATTTTGTCGTCCCTTGGGTACGGGTTGGCATTTCTTAATTAAAACATCCACTCACTCCAATCGTCTTGTAATGTTCGGTTCCGGAAATGCTGGAGTCGTGCTGCATGTGAGGTGATTACTCAGGCCATGCCTGTTATCCCGGTGTGCGTTTGCGGCTTTAAACCTAAAAAGGATACCTCGAACATGCCAAATGTTCACAAGCTTTGGGTAGACTACCGTAGAATTTGGGGACAAAAGATCTTGCAAGGCTCTCTCTGAGCTGATGGACGTTTCAGTGAACTGCCAAAATTGTGGAAGGGCTCTTTACCTTCTATGTTCCAGTGCTAAGGATCTCGACGAAGCTCTGCCAGTGGATGCAGTCCCAAAATTCGATAGCTTCTTGTAGTA
>JABCKT010000103.1:25177-60281 GCA_018858115.1 Tephrocybe rancida
CCCCCACAGAACCGATCAGGAAGGCCGCGCCCCAAAAAGTCGTATCTGAACACTGTAAGTACCCTGAAGGTCGTATATCCCGCCGATGATCGCTGATCGCAATCATCCTGGCAGTCCATGCCTCAGATGCAGACGTCGTATTCAAATCCAGTGATAACGTACTTTTCTACATCCACCGCAAGAACCTGGAAACCCATGCGGCAGCGTTCCCGTTCGGCACACGGGGAAAAATTGTACCCCTAACCGAGGAGGCCTCGACTCTCGAAAAGCTCTTCCAATACGTGTATCCCCAACGACAGCCGGACATCGAGCTTCTTGCATTCGACGATCTGTTAAAGCTGGCCGAAGCCGTTGAGAAGTACCAGGTTTTCCATGTCATGAGTGCCTGCAAGTCGCGTTTCAAGTAGGATTTTTCTTCTTTATTATTTGTGGCGCCTATATTGACTGTAACGCATCACGCAGGCAACTCGTGGACGATCATCACGTCGAGATCTTCAATTTCGCTTCCAAACATGACTATGCTGATATGATGTCATTGGCTGCACCCCACCTTCTCCACATACCGTTGGATGAGCTTGTGACGAGAATCCCGGGATATCTTGCCATTCCTTGGGTAATTATAACTGCACTCTTTGTCAAATGCCTATACTTACCAGTTGTCTGCGAAGGTCCGTTACAGGAAAGGCTGGACTAACGCGGCAAGAAATGCATTGAATACAGGGACAATATTTACTTGTGCAAAATGTCTACTTGACGAAGAGTCTATCTTCGATTTGATCTTGAACCCGAAGGAGACGCCGATCTCTTGCGTCTCTGGCGAGCATCAAATAGTTGATATTCACAACATTCGGTCTGATAGGGTGTACCGCGCCCCCGAACCAGCTGTCCCGAAATTTGAATCCTTTTTGTAGCTGTTCCAACATAGTGCGTTGCGATCACTTAAAATCCGAAGTACTCTGACTGACTACTTAGAAAGACCCGCCTATTCCTTGTGTCCACCGTGTTTCTTCTAATGTTGATGCAATGCGGAAAGGCGAAGATGGAGAAAAAGGAATGTGCAAGTCTTCAAAGAAACATGAAGTGGATATACTATATGTACAAGTACGGATATATGCACGAGATATCAGGTATCGAGTGGGGTAGTATGGCTGATATGCACGTATATTGTTTGCGGATATCGAAGAAGCCGACAAAAGAACAACAACATCAAGTCGAGCGATGAGTAGTGAAAACGGGCCAGGTCCTAGTGTGTGCCGCACGGGGGCTAGCCGGGGGTCGCCGGGACAGAGAAGAAGATGATGAGTATGTATGGATACATACAGGTATGGGATGATCCGAAGCGCGAGGAGGTATCGCTGGAGGCAGGCAACATCGACAGTGAAGCACCGAGCTTCGTACATACAACCTCCGGGCTGAGAAAGAAGACAACGGGGTTCAAGACGCCAAGAAGGAACACAAACAGAGAAAACGGGTAATCACAACAGTGAAATGGGGATATATAAAAAAAGAAAGAGAAGGTCCTGCAAGCCCCGCTCGTGTCGTAAGGGTTTGAGTCATGATCGTCGTTCCGGCGCTGCAGGTGCCGAATTTTGAATTGGGTATGAGTGGTATTCCGGTGGGACCAAACGCCCGCGAAGCAAATTACGCGATGCTTGAAGACGCGAGAGGGGGGTATACGGCATATTCGGCTATGAATATGTTGGGTAGTAGACCTCGTCGTCCCAGGATTCTAAGGGAGAAGGAGAATTAGCAAAAAGGCGTGATGACGTGAAAAGATGAGGAAAAGTTGGAAATTGTGCGGAAAAGAAGAAAATTCGATACGGAAGAGTTGAAATGACATCATACGATGACGGGACACGTCGGTCAACGATGATGACGTCGACGGGAGGCACATAAAAGAGGCGAGCGCATTCGCCCTCGACGCCAGAATAGATGTCACTTGGGCCCCCAACGCCTGCCAAGTGGTCGTCATCCCACCTCCGACAACTCGAAGCACTCTCCGAAGTTTCGCCGCTCGCGAGAACATTCGCCTATTCATCCATGCGGCCTCCCCAAGGACTTCATGAGCCCACACGCCACCCCGATGTCCTTAGCCCGATCCAGAACAACGTTTTTCTGCACATCGCCAAGTATGCATGATCGGGTCAGGTAAGAACTCGTCTTCCCACAAAAGTTCCGAAGAACCGCATAGAGGGTGAGGAATCGGGCATATCGAAAAAGGGAGAAAAGGTGAAAAAAAAGGTGCGTATGCGGCATACCTTCGGTGATGCTTCGCCATGCGAGGAACAATACGCCTATTGAGGCTGTTTCGAGGACAGTTGCAAGGAAGGAGCCGTCTACCCGAGCGTTCGACGCCTAGAATGGCGGGACAGGTAAGTCGGGTAAGTAATGGAGCGAAAATAGGAGAATACACACTGTACATAATACCCGGCCCAACAAGAACCAAGCGAGCTGGCTGAGTACGAATAACAGCGCCGAGAGAGCATAGTAGATCATCGGGCGCTTCTCATGCAGCACGCTGAGAACGATATATGTCATCAACGCCAGGTAGAGCACCACGCACACCACGGGCCATATCGTCAAGACAACGAAGAGTGATATGCTCCTCAAAGCGTTCGGTGGGTCCGAAGGCGCCCCAATAGCGGTTGTGACCCCCAACGCGGTGTCGAGGGAGAGGTAGGTTGCAAGTGCGAATATTAGGACCGAAAAAACGTAGTACGGCTATGGAAAACAAGGTGAGCTCCTAAAATGGTAAGTGAAAAAATAAAAGGACATACAACGAGACTGCTCCATGTACCATCCTCCACTACCTGCGTCGCGATAAGGGCGTTGGCAAGGAGGGCCCAGAAAAACGCGGCAACGAATCCGGCATGTAACGCCGTGAGAACAACGAGTGCCGTGCTGCCCTGGTGCAAGAACGCGCCTGTCGTGATTGCGTTCAGAGGCAGCGTTACTGCGTATAGCGCCAGCAGTGTCCTCAGCTCGATACGGCCCACGGCCGCCTTGCGTCGATGCGCCAGCCAGACAAGGACAACGGTAAAGACGAATGACAGTGCACATGCGATGTAGTTGGCGATATTTCCGAGATGGGGCGAGGGCGCTGCAGGATCGGTGGTAAAGGTCGGTATGATGAAGCAGGTCGGGTTTATACCAACACCGGCGGTCAGGGGGTTGGCGGAGGGACCCTGTAGGTATGAAGTTGTGGAGTTGGAGACACGCTGGAGCTGGCGGTAGAAGAGGTTACACCATGGGTACGATGGTGTTGAAGTGCACAACGGCTCGAAGTCGCCGAAGCGGGTCATCGTGCTGCGTGGCGGCGGGGAGGGCGGGCGACGGGGAGGAGGACAAGGCTGGATGATGGGGAAATGAGGACTCTGTTGTACCGCACGTGTTCAAGTTGATTGATGTGATCGCGTGGTTTGTTGTCATCCCATCAGCAGTTGCCCCGACCGATGTCCGACACACCGCATGGACACATCAAAAAAGTATGAACTTCTTGTGTCAGGACGGCCCGCATAGACGCCATCTTTCCATTCGCTGTATCCATTCATTCCGGATCCTTTCCATTTCCTCTTCACTCGGGCATGTGTGCTCAGCACTCAGCACTCACATCCAACGCAAAATAAGTTGAGCCCAAGTTGAGCCACTTTCATGATTGTGTAAGTATCCTCCAATTCCGTGTACAAGTTGGGGCTTCATTTATTATCTACACCATCTGAATGGATATTCGTTCTATGATTGTGATAGCTCATATCTCACTCCCACATCGTTCGTACGTCATATAAGTTCCAACAACTGCTCAAAACGCGGCTGCGAATCTTTTAGTTAAGTATAGATGTATTACTTGAATAGTCGACGAGTCGTACTAGGACAAGTTTGTCAATTAGTTGATACGGAGCCTTCAATGGCATGCAAGTATCACAAGAACGTTTCAAATTCTGGGACGGCGTCAAGGGCCCTGGAAACAAATAATTCTGTCGCTGCGAGGATTGCAACTTTGAGATTTACTCCGTCAATGCAGTGATTACATCGTGGGCATCTGCCTGGAATATCGAAGTTCCTGACCAACTCGAAGATAGCCTTGCGCGACCGTTTATCGCCTAGTGCCATCCAGAGTTTGGAGGCATTGGTTGGCAGATAGCCGTCACAGAGTGACCCATGATATACCTCATTCGGAAATGTGAGCTGTGCATTCACCGCCTTCCACGCCACGCGGTTCCAGTATTCTCGGTAACGAACCTTTTGCAAGACATAGATTCAGCAGGTCATTTAATAGATTGAAATTCTGGTTCTTACCCAAGGAATAACGAAACGTGGGAGGAGTGTCACCACGAGCTCATCCAACGGTACGTCCAAGAGAAGCGGTGCCGCGATTGACATGATATCCTGGTGATCGTGGTTAGAAGCGTAGTTAAAGGCTATACCAGGATTATCAGACGCCAGCTGTCTTTTATGACTATCAGCACAAGTAAACAGTCACAACAACATAGCGGAAGTCTACTTACTTGATGCGCGCCTTACACATAGCCATCACATTGAACACCTCATACTTCTCAGCTGCTTCGGCGAGTTTGTACAGTTCATCGACAGACAGAAGCTCGAGATCTGGTTGTCGTTGGGGATACACGTATTGAAAAAGATTATCAAGAGTCGAGACGTCCTCTGTAAGTGTCACGATCTCTCCATGCGTCTCGATCTCGGCTGGTGGGAACGCTCCTGTATGTGTCTCCAGATTCTTGCGATGGATGTGAAACCGGACATTGTCGCTGGATTGGAAGATGACATCTGCATCTGATGCTTGGACTGTGGTGGCATGATCAGTGGTCGTCAAGTGAATATGAATGGTACATACAGCGCTGGGATGTCGTTGGTTGTGGCGCAAGGCTTTGTGGATCGAGATGCTTGGAGGCGGACGACATAAAGGCGCTTGTCGTGGTGGTGGGCAACTTATGTATCCGGAAACTTGCGTGATGGCGCCATCACCTACATGACCAACAATCACATCTCTTGCTCACATCAACCAGTGCTCGAGAGGTCACATCCAAACTCGAATTTACGTTGCTAATCACAGAGGCTGGATCAAAGATTTCACTACTACAAGAAGGTTTCAAATTTTGAAACGGCGTCAAGCTTCTGGCTCAAGATTTTGTCGGCTGCTGTACTGGCTAGCAGACTCCGGGTACATTTCAAACAAGTGGCAGGAATAATAAGCTTCTGAGGTCCCGCCTTCAACTAATTATAAGTGGAGCCTTCTCAAAAAGGTAAATGACGTCAGGACAACGTCATTTTGCCCCATTTCACGGTCACCTGCATGAAAAACGTAGAGCCTGGGGCGACGGGGAGGAGGACAAGGTGGATGATGGGGAAATGAGAATGTTGCAGCGCACATGTTGTTGATTGATGCGATCGCGTGGTTTGTCGTCCATCCCATCAACAGCTGCCCTGACCTATGCCTGAGACGAGCTGAGACGACGCATGGACAGGTCAAAGGTCCCATCAAACAAGACTCTCAATGAGAGTCAGTGAGTCTCTTTGGATCAGTCTCTCAACAATGTTGTGGTAGTACTAGGTCAATCGTAGGTATGGACGTCTGGTTCTCTCATTTTTAAATTTACTCTTCCTCTTCGAATCGTCTTCACAAAAGATGATTGTAAACTTTTCGATGCTCATATCCTGCTCTTTCCAGCTTTACCGTGACGTCGTGCGCGTATCTGTCTAATCCTGACCGATTAAATCACGACTGAGATCGTTCTTTCCTCGTCCATTCATCAGCGTCAAGCTTGAATCGAGGGGCCATTCTATTCATATGACTTTTGCTTTACTGCTACTTACAAGAACGTTTCGAATTTTGGGACGGCGTCAAGAGCCTTGAAGATAGCTGTTTTTGCCACTGCCAGAGCAACAACTCTGGAATGATCTGTGGGAAGCACACGATCACACGATCCACATTTGTGAATATAATCAGGGCTGGCGATCAGCTCAGCGAGAGCCTTACGTGACCGCTTGTCACCCAGCCCGATCCAGAGATTGGAGGCATTGGCTGACACAAAGCCCCTGCAAGTCGATCCGAAATATTGGCAGCGATTTAACGCTAGGGGAGTATTGATTGCGTTGCACGCAATCCGGCTCCAGCGTTCTCGGTAACGAACCTTACACAGGACAAAGTCAATGGTTCAGCCCTAGACTAGAGGGGTGGGTTCTTACCCAAGGAATAACGAAACGTGGGAGGAGTGTCACCACGAGCTCATCCAATGGTACGTCTAAGAGAAGCGGTGCAGCGATTGTCATGATGTCCTGGTGATCGTGGTTAGAAGCGTAGTTAAAGGCCATAGCAGGATGATCAGATGCCAGCTGTCTTTCATGACTATCAGCACAAGTAAACAGTCACAACAACATAGCGGAAGTCTACTTACTTGATGCGCGCCTTGCACATAGACATCACATTGAACACCTCATACTTTTCAGCTGCTTCGGCGAGCTTGTACAGTTCATCGACAGACAGAAGCTCGAGATCTGGTTGTCGTTGGGGATACACATATTGAAAGAGATTCTCAAGAGTCGAGGCGTCCTCTGTAAGCGGCACGATCTCTCCATGCGTCTCGATCTCGGCTGGTGGGAACGCCCCTGTCTGTGTCTCCAGATTCTTGCGATGGATGTGAAACCAGACATTGTCGCTGGATTGGAAGATGACATCTGCATCTGATGCTTGGACTGTAGTGCATGATCAGTGGTCATCAATCGAATTTGAATGGTACGTACAGCGTTGGGACGTCGTTGGCTGTGGCGCAAGGCTTTGTCGATAGATATGCATGGAGGCGAACGACATTGGCGCTTGTCGTGGTGTAGGCTAGGGGAAGTACCGGCGACCTATGTAGTATCTATCCGGAAACTTGCGTGACGTTGCGTCATCATCTACCTGGCCAACAATCACATCTCTCGCTCACATCAACCAGTGCTCCGAGAGGCCACATCCAAACCAGAATTTAAGTTGTTAAATCACAAAGGCTGGATCAAAGATTTCACTACTACAAGAAGGTTTCAAATTTTGGAACGGCGTCAAGCTTCTGGCTCAAGATTTTGTCGGCTGCTGTACTGGCCGGCAGACTCCGGGTACATTTCGAACAAGTGGCGGGAATAATAAGCTTCTTCGCCAGCTCCAAAAGGACCTTACGTGACCGCTTGTCGCCAAGGCCAACCCAAAGTTCGAGGGCATTAGTCGCAGGAGAGCCTGTACATTTTGCCGTATCACCAGGACTACGACACGGTATGGAGCGGGTAATTGTTGTCGACGCCGTCCGGCTCCAGCGTTCTCGGTAGCGAACCTTGCCACCAGAAAAAGAACAGTAAGTAAAATTGTTGAAGCAACTGATATATATCCTTTGCACTTACCCAAGAAACGGAAAGCTGTGGAGGCATAATCGACACAACTTTATCTAACGGTAGATCGAGAAGATGTGGTATCGCCATTGTCATCAACTCAGGATAATCGTGCTTAAAGGCATAGCTGAAAATCTCGGCAGGATGATCAGCAATCATCTGCCTTGAACCACGAGTTAGTGACCATCCACGTCACGATCTTACAAGAGAGCGCCTTACTTAAAGCCCATCTTGCAGAGATGCATCACACTGAAGGCTTCATACTTCTCAGCAGCTTCTGCGAGCTTGTATAGGTCTTCAAAAGGCAAGAGATCAATATCCGCATGTCGCTTGAGGTACATGTATTGGAAAAGCCTTTCGAGGGTCAAAGTGTCTTCAGTCAGCGGCACGATCTCTCCACAGGTCTCGAACTCAGACGGTGGGAACCCCGCTGCATGGGTCTCCAGATTCTTGCGATGGATGTGAAAAAGGACGTTATCGCTGGATTGAAAGACTATGTCTGCATCTGGTGCTTGAACTGCAACGACGATCAGTGTTCAGATCACAAGAGTTTGATACCGACCCAAGAGCACGCACAGTGTTGGGAGTCCGTTGTTGGTGGAGTACAGATTTGGGGATCGTCGGGGGGCTCTGGGGTGGAGGACATTGGCAGGATTGTGATGGGTGTATGTGGGAAAGAGAAGGCTGCCCTCACCACCGAACGAGTGTGCGTTATGTATCAACATCTTTCGGCGTCTAAAGAAGGCATGCCACGGACTCAAAGGCGAACTGCATGGGGCGCCCGCTGCCTTCTTGTAGACAACGCTCGTGGGTCTCTAGAGGTATAGTCTTATAATCATGTATGATGATGTAGTAGCGACCGCGTCCCCGGTGATTCAGTTTATGAGCCCACAACATTACAAGAAGCTATTTCTGGCACAGCATTGAGTGCAACCTCGACTTCGTCTAGGGTGTGAGGGCCACAGAAATTACCGCAATGGCGGTATGACTGTGATACGATCATCGAATACATTGTTGACAATGTCAATCGGGATCGCTTGTCGCCTAGTTCAAACCATTAACCATAGTTGGTGCGGACTAAGCGGCGTAGCGAGGGAAGATATTTTGCAGCACTGGCACTGTCTGTATGGTGGAAAGGAGGGATCACAAATGACGGTGTAGGCTGCGCGGCTCCAGTATTCCCGGTAGTAGACCTTGAAGACAGTACTTAATTAGTTCAACCGACATCCAAATAGTGTTCCATAGTGAGCCATACCCAAGGAATGACCAAAGATGCGGGGAGTATCTTTGTGACCTTATCCAGTGGTGGATCAAGGATGTATTAAATAGCATTCGACAAGACAACAGGATCTGAGTCGTCATAACTAAGACTAAATTGCCTCCTTTCCTCCTGCCGAAGGAGGACCGCAGCGGGGTGCTCACCAACAATTCCGCTAAGTACAAGTTAGAAAATATTATTAGAAGTTGTAATACGCAAAAATCAAGAGAACTTGTTTACCTGATACGCGTCTTGCAGATAGACATGGCATTTAAAGCCTTGTAGTATCCCTCGGCACGTTCCGCCAATTTTTTCAAGTTCCTCAAAGGGCGAGAGCTCGATATCTGGATGTCGCTGGGGATGGATATATTGAAAAAACATGGGGCATAAAGCAATGCAGTGAAATTTGAGTCCGAATTGATAGGCAGTCTCGCGTCTATGCTTGGCAAACTTGTGTATCAGATTCTTTTTTTGAGCAAGAAATGCACGAGGCAATTGACCGTCAGGAGACACTTCGAGACGCGATACATAGAGTATTTACTATGAATATTGTGTTCATAGTGGTGTAGTAAAAGGTGTTAGGTGTTAGATAGGCTCGCAGAGGATGCACTGCGCAGATCGTAAAATGGAAGGCGTCGTGACAAGGCTATAGGAATGTCGAAAACTCCGGAACCATATCCAGCGCGTTATTCAGCCTCAAAGCCACCTCGTCGTACGGGGAGCAACTCCTACAATCCCCCAGAGTGTCCTGCAAAAAGTTCTGCAACGAGCTTCGAGACAGCTCCTGATCAAAGTCTAACTTTATTTGTTCGTTGCGACCAACAACAACGCGACGACAGGATTGGCAGTGTGTTGTTCCCCACTGCTGCCCACTGGGACCCGGACTTACTGGCGTGAAGCTGAGCGCTGCTTCAGCAGCGCGACTCCAGGTTTTGAAGTACCGAACCTGATCCAGCGCACTAAACAATAAGGAGGTATTACTATCCGCGATACACTCACCCAAGGTACGACCAGCTGCGGGGAAAGCTTCAATACGATTTCATCCAATGGAAGATCCAAAAGCAATGGGGCTGCTAAGTCTAAGACGTCGGGGTAATCGTGCTTGTGCCCATAATTGAAGAGTTCCTCCGGATGTTCAGGGAGCACCTGCCTAGAAAGTGACCTCACGTCAATAACCAGCTCAGTTGTGTAGGAGGGAGACTTCACTAACTTCAAACGCGCGTTGCAGATGATCATCAAATTGAAGAACTCGTATTTCTCTGCGGCTTCAGCCAGTTCATACAAGACATCGAAGGGCAGAAGATTGATGTTCGGATGGCGTTGAGGGTAGATATAGCGAAAGAATTGCTCAAGCGTTGAAGAGTCCTCCGTCAGCGGCACAACTTCTCCATTGGTGTCAATCTCGGCTGATGGAAACCCTCCAGCATGGGTTTCCACGTTCCTACGATGGATGTGGAAAAGCACATCATCGCAAGACTTGAAGATGACATCTGCGTCTGCAGCACGGACTATAAAGGCGTCAATCGGGGGCTGAGGTAAATACTCAGTATAAGACATACAGTTTTCTGAAGTGACCTAGGGTGTTGGGAAGGTCGAATCAACATTGGCAGGAGAATCGGGGTTAATTGGGGACGTACTGTAGGCATTTTGCTTTGGTGGTGGAGTGGTGCAAAGAGCCTCGCGACTTCTTCGTGGTGGTTACAATTAGGTTGCTGAGCGCTTATCATGGAACCAAGACCTGATCTTCCGCGGGCTTTGCCGTTTCGCAAGCGGATCGGTCGGTGGTGGGCCATCGAAGTCGATCAACATGGTGGAGTGCAGGCAGGCGGAGTCGGCATAATGCACCTGTGAAAGAGATGCCAACAATTCGATATTCAGCATGTACTTGAAATTGAGTTCGTGGTCATCGGTATTGCGTCGGCGTCGCTGCGGTTGGGTTGGCCGTTGGGGCGCTTTAGGGTGGTTCAGAATTGGGCGAGCGGCCCGACCCGGCCGCGAAGATGACAGTCAAATCCAGGGCGAAGACGAGCGTGATAGGCACCATGTGTGGGGCTGGACTTAGGATGACAGCGGGGAGTAGACCACGACTTGCTGTGCAAACGTGCGGTGGCGCCTGGCGCCCTACTCGAGATGGTGTTTTGAGTGTTGAGGTGCAGGAATCAAGGCATACGGAAGGAGACTGAGAAACGATGGCTACGGTTGTGCTTGCAGAGTGATGTGTCGAGGTGAGTGAACCGGTGGGGAGCGTGGAGATATCAACTCCAGCGCGGGTGGAGAGAGCGACGAAAAGAGGATGGGGACGAGGAGGGTGTAGCTTCCAGATCGACGTGTCGAGGTGGGTAGACCGGTGGGATGTGTGAAGATGTCGCCTGCTGGCCAACCCAATTCTTCCTCTCCTCCACTTGTCGATCGCCACAAACGCGATACCACCCCGTGGCCCACTCGCGGACTTCTGTGTGATGCTAAGCTGCACCCGAATCACCTCTTCGCCTCGTGATTCCCACATGCCCAAGGCCCGAGATCTCCATCAAGTAAATTCTCCGATGTAAGGGTGTACGTGCCCTAGCCTCCTCATCTTCATCAAGTCCTGACGACCATCCAACTCTCCAGCTCGTCGAGGGTTCAATGGGTAACGATGTGAGGGTGATCGGAAGGGCCTGGGAGGGGAGGGTGATAGCGTGTTGACTAGTGGTGATAGTGACGGCGACAGATGTGGTATAGATAGCCCAGTCCAACGAACAGTGGTGAATTAAGAGGTACGAGGAGGCATCGAGTTGCGGTAGGGGTGCAAGGAGAGCCTCACTTCCCTCCCTAGTCATCCTCTATCTCCCCCAACGCGACACGCTATCGGAGTCGTTGGCCATCATCTAGCGTCGGCGTGGCTGTGAGGTAGAGGCGGGTTAAGGTGCCGTGGGAGAGACCTCTACGTCTTGTCGCCTGTAAAGCTCGACTCGGGGGACTCGAGAGAGGAGGGAGACATTGTGTTGGGTGTCGGTGACGGCGGTGGCAGGGAGTCTGGTATAGACAGCACACCCCAACGGACACCGAAGTGAGAGGAGTGGTAGCGGTGGATAGAAAGCATCCCTTCATCTCCTCGTAATCTCTCTCTCCCCCTGCGCAACACCTTCTCGAACTGGTTGACAACCCATCTAGCACTAGCAGGCTGCGACGCGAATACGGATCGAGGTACCATGGCGAAGGACCGAGGAGCAATACCGAGGAGGGATGGCGTGACATAGCTGGGAGGCCGTGTCGAGTAAATAGAGTCGACGATGGTAGTTCAGGGCATGAATGATGGGGTGATTTGCCGGGGAGTCAGAAAACTCGGTTGTTCTCATCTCCACTGTGCCTAGCGAAATGGTCCAGCCCACGCCTCCCCTTTGGCCTGAGTGGCAATCCATCCACAACCTGGTGAACAGCATCAGCTTGGACATCAGAGACGAGGGGTGCCAGTAACGCCGCACCTGGTGATACACGTTCAAGCGAAGGTCGGACTACCCCCCGTTGAATACTCCGAACTAGACCCGACTGACCCGATGCAATGCTTGACGGTCAGCTAGGTCGTTACGACTTTACCAAAGTGCCGCAAGTCCTCGAAAATAAACCTTGGCGAGCTTGCATGACCGTTGTGGGATGGTGAATGGCATGGAAAAGGCGGAAGGTCGATGCTGGCAGTCAGAGAAAGAGAGAAGAGGATAACTACGAAGGACATTATGTCGATTCGAGTGTAGAACACGAGGGTACATTGTGATATCCGTGCAGAAAGCAGGTGCAAGGAGCGGCCTCTTCGAGAGTCGAAATTCAAGGAGTAGGAGTTCTGCCGGGGCTTGACAAACGACGTGAACAACGGATGGTTCGGAGAACAAGAGGAGGAGACGTACCTAGTACCCAATAGTCGGTGCGATGCTCTAATAAGTGAGTATGACTGGGAAGAGCTTCTTCGAGCGTTGAAGTCTGATGTGTAGGAATACAGCCGGGCTTCACAACCGATATGTGTATCAAATACCCCAAACAAGAAGAGGAAGGGGCGTATTTGATACCCAGTAGTCGGTGTGATTCTCAGCAGTCAGGAGTACATCGCGCAGTACGTGAAATACACGGAAAAATTGACTTACACAGCGACAAAAACATTTTCCACTTCATCCTGTGCATGGAATAGCCAAATTAGATCCTCGATAGTCCCTGTTTGTAGCGACGCGTCGTCGTTGTCAATGACGGTGGTCAAAAAGATGAATCATTGCCCGATTTGGACCATCGCCAAACAACGCCACATGCCAAGCCATAGCGGCCCGACTTCCGTTGTCCTCGAACTTCCACCTCCCTTCTGGCATGCAGGCCTTTACGGGCGCTAGAATAGCAGAGAACACTCGAACCACAATGTGTACTATGGTTGTGGAGCAGTCACCCTCCTGCACTAAATTCCCTTCGCGCTCGATATCTCAGCGGTATCTCCTGTACGAAGAAAAGTCCAGGAAGAGCCACGGAGAATTACAGCTACGGTCGACAAGAGGGTAGACATGTGTATATTGTCCTTGTATGAGTGGTTAAACGACCTGAGTCTCTTGCACATCCTGGATGATGATCACAGAGGGCTGGGCCGACACAACAGAAAATGGCCCATGTAAAAGGCCAATTGTCAATGTCGGATAGACAATCTGGCAAATGTCTCAGTTCACCCAACATGTGTGAACGAAGATCATGCGTACTGAGATAGCACAGTAAATAGAAGTCAAGAGTTTGAAGGCAATTTGTTCAGACGCCTTCACGAACCTTGGGATTTGCATCAAAGTCATCAAAAGCTGAGAATTTGACTCAATTTCAGTTCTTGCATCCTTGCCTCGACCCGAGAACGTACTTGGAGAATACAGTAGACAGCACCAGACTCCAAGAGTATGCTAAGTATCTTCCACGAGACAAAACGCTGATGTTGCTCGCCCAGCATTGATTTCATGCGTTTTTGATGTCCCCTATATCGGTTGATGATTAGAACAACATCATATCCAAAATTCCGCGGGCTTACCAGACCCTGTATCCAATGAAGGATGTCGCAACTAAATTGGTCCCAAAGGAGAGAAAATAGGGGGATATCATTAGGATGGGTGGGTGCATATCAGTAGCGAACACCACAAGGTTCTGGCGACGGGGATCTGACACATGAATGAGGTATACAGCCGCGGCGGCTATAAAGCATTCTGTCAATGTCTCGAGTACTCCGAGAGGTATGGAGCACACCGAATGAGGTGAGGCATAGCATTATTGAAAGATACAATGCCCATAACCGTCTACCAAGCACGATCCACGCACGCCACATGATCATCGAGTCATTCAAGACTGGCTGAGGAACAGTTATATCCCAGTTCCTATGGGGTGCTGATGACTCACCGGAAGAAGCTGTAACCACAACAGCCCGAGACTGGTCTTGTAGTGGGAGCGACTCATTTCCGAGAGGCGGTCCTCGAAAGATAGATCTCGTGTGACGAAGACATCCCAAAATATCATGTGCGTCCAGAGGTCCAGGGACAGCTTCACAGTCAATGTGAAGGCACCAACAGAAACGATGCATAACATTGCCAACGAGTGGTAGGAATGGATCTTCCTGCTGTCAGAATGTTGTATGTCAGTAGGTCTTGAGTTTAGTGAAACGGCATACCTGATGAGAGAGTAGAGAACGGTGGCACAAAGAGGTGCGAATATACCTGTAAATAAAAGACATCCAAAATGGATATTCAAGACATGCCACGATTACTCACCGTAGCAAAGGAGAGCAGGTGCCAGTCCAACTAAAAGATTCTTGAGGTACATAACGCCGTTGTCATGGAGTTGCTGCCGTTCGAGAGGCGTCATTATGAAGATTGGTTACTTCGAGCCTCAAGGTCTTAAACGTGAGTTCGGTGTCTCATTATAAGGATGGAGAATGTATTGAATCACCCCAGGCGGTGGTACATGTCGCTGTATGCCAATGGCACTGATCTGGGTACCTAGGGTATGACGTTTGTCAACGGGATGTCTTGTAGGATCGACCAAGGACTCACCCGGTGCCTATTAACTGGCCACGATCCTTGTTAAGGCATGGTATCTCATGTGAGTTCACAACCAGATGTTCATTTGCTCCCCGCAGTCCATTCGTCAGACAAGTCAGGCATGCGAGACGTCGACCTGGGGCTGACAGCTGTGATGCGTCCATTTTGAAATTGATTCGATTATTATAAACACTTACCGCAGCAAAATCTCACACTATGTGCTCTTTGAGAGCGTTATAGTTCCACCGTCCAGCTGCAAATACAGCGAGCTTAGGGCAAAGTGAAGTAAAAGAGGAGCTATACAGGTAGGTTATCTTGAGGACTATCATTGCTCACAGAGAAGTTCAAAGGTCTCTCGTGCGTGTTTTCCACCGCGATGGTCTCAATCACCATTGGGGCTTTGCAAGATTGTGGAGAGTCGTCCAGAATAAGTTGAGCAACAACCTATCAAAGGGGAAGTCAGACTGAGGGGAAAGAGGCATCGCAGACGGACTGCTATCACGGCTTTGGCGCTTGAAACTAAAACCGTGATGAAAATGACGCGGACTCTGGCTTTATCAATGCGTCGTCGGCGTCTGGACTGACCCGGCAGTAGATACTGCGCTATTCGTGGTCTTTGTCTTTGGCTAAAACTAAGTCGCATCTAAGATCTTTGGAATCAAAATGTAGCTGTCGTACTCACTGAAATAAGTATGTAGGGTGATTTATCAAACATCAGTACAGGTTCAAAAAGGGCACCGAGGAGTGGTGACAGTGACAGTGACAGCGACGTCTGACTCGAGGGGCAGCAGGTACCGAAGAGCCATGACGCACACTCCATAGCGATCCTGTCATCGCTCTTCTCGATTTGCAGGGTATATCATCAGTCAACAGCTCAAACGACGCGGTAGGGGTACACCACATGTGAAAATCAGGTACTGAGACTTGACATGAAGGAGGCCGCAGTTTGGACAAGGATAGTTGTTTGAGGTCGACAACCACCCCTAACCCTTGATCAATTTGATGGACCACGATAACTTCCCTTTGTGCATCTTGCGCGCTTTGATCTTCAAACCTTGAATGATCGTATCGTATGCAACAAAAAATGGGCCACTCTTTTATATCTCTCGCGTTATAAGTTGTTGCGCAACTATATCAAAACTGGCAATTCCGGGCCTGCTCTTCCACAATGTCCACCGGTTCAGTGACCCAGACGCGTGCCGACATACCGTATTCAGTGTATACTAGCGACGTTATATTCTTTCATATATCTTGCACGCCATCCCGATCTCGCGGACGTCTCTTGTACCTGCCTTCGAATTCTCGCTGAAGTTGCCGAAAAGTAACGGATCTATTCTGCAATGAATGTTTGCAAAATTCACATGAGGTGCATTGCCTTTTGAAAGCAAGAGGTTGTGTCGAGATGACACCATAATCAGGAGTGCCTTGTTTGAGCACCCTAAAGAGGTTCTTGTCTTTGCAATGACCCACGGATACTCGGACCTCATGGACAAGGTGGCGCCATGCCCTGTAGACATCCCAGTAAAGAACTAGTTTCTACATGCCACAAGAGTTTCTTGTCCCATGGGTGCGAAGTCTGGTCTTTCTAATTATGGCGAATACTAACTGGCATTCCCTCTGCAGATTGAATTTGGCTTCAAGCTTTCCGACATATATTCTGCCACTAGCTCAAGGCGCTATCGAGGATTCCAATTCGAATTCAACCTCCCTTTATCTTCGTCCTCAAGCGGTCAGCCGCTCCCACAGTGCCCAGTGCCAACTCGCCGACCCCTAGCCTTACACTCAGCGACCGGTTCTTCGGTACAAGTATCTTTGCAGCCTTGTCCAGTGGTTGATCAAGGATGTATTGAATAGCGCTTGACAAGACATCAGGATAGTCCTTCAAGGCACAGTTGGAGATTTCGGCGAGGTGCTCGCCAACAATTCGTCTAAGTGCAAGTGAGAGAACATTATTGGAAGTTGTATTAAGAGGATTTGTTTACCTGATACGCGTCTTGCAGAGAGACACGACAAAAGCCTGGTATTTTTCGGCAGCTCCCGTCAATTTGTACAGTTCCTCCAAAGGCAAGGGCTCGATATCTGGATGTCGCTGGGGATAGATATGTTATAAGAAGGTTTCGAAATTCGATGCGTCCCCAATCAGAGATACAATTTCTCTGTGCGTATTGAAATCGGGAGGCTGGGGCTCTGCTGCGTGAGACTCCAAATTCTTGCGATGGTTGTGAAACAAGCGTTATTATCATTGAACGGAACTTGAAGACAAGATCTGCGTCTGAAGCCTGGGCTGGGGTGATCGCTCCAGTCATCATTGGAAACTGCTCTTCGAGAGTCGAGCTTCGCATACGATTTGCAGATGATATGGGCGGGGGCGGAAATCTGTTCGCCAGCGGCGAGACCTGATGCGGACATTGGTGCTGGTGTGTGGAAGTGTCTTTGGAGAAAGCCTCATAATGCCCGTAGACCTCGTGCAATAAACAAAACCCACGGATAACGCAGTGATGAAGGAGCCTGAGTGGCGAGTAAATTGTGTTACGAGTTAGACGCAGATCATGATATATTTAAGTTGCATAGGATGGCGGGGCTTGTGAACAAGGCTTCGGGCTGAAGTACGTTGAATGTTGCCGGTCCTGCAGAGGTCTCCATAAGTTGATCGGGGCGGGGCTAATTGAATTCACAATTAGCCACCATTGCCCCTTCTGAGTCGGAGCCAACTACTTACCACGTATGGTTTTCGAATGTCGCTGCCCGGTGGGGCGCAGAGCGATGTACGCGTTGACGTCCGATGGAGGAGTTGAGATTGGGCAAACTCTTGTATTAAAATCTTTCTCGAGCAAGACGTCCACGAGGCAATGGAACGTCAGGACACGATAGGGAGGCCGCGCAATGATTTCTGTGTTTGTAGTGTGCATTAAATGTTAAAATATGATGCCTTCAGGCAAAATCGCAGCAGATGCAGTACATGTATCGTAAAGGACACGGTGCAAGGCTAGAGAAATGTCGAAAACTCTGGAACCGCATCTAGAGCCCTGTTCAAATCTGAAATTTCCCCGTCATGGGAAGAGAGGTTCGCCCTGTTTTTGGTCATAGAAAGTTTCAAAAGATCCTGAAGAGACTTTTGGGACAGCTGCTGATCGCCGCCGAGCTTTCGATGTTCTCGGCCGCAAATGTGATCACAAGATGGGCACTGAGAAAGCTTCTTCTGCACTGGAGCTCCCCAAGGGTCATACTGGATGGGCTCCGGTAGGTTGAGTGCTGCTTCAGCGGCGCGACTCCAGCATTTCCAGTAGAGAACCTTCACCAACAACCATTAGAAAGGAAAGATTTTAGTTCTTCAGCGACGCACTGACCCATGGTACAACCAAGTGCGGGGACAGCGTCACCACGATTATATCCAAAGGAATATCCAAAAGCAATGGTGCTGCAAGGTTTGATATATCGGGGTAGCCGTGTTTATATCCATAGTTGAAGAGTTCCGCTGGACGCTCGGGGAGCAGCTGTCTGGAGAGTAGACTCAGGTCAGCCACATAATACTGAAGGAAGATTGTACACATACTTTAGACGTGCGTTGCAGATGATCATCAAATTGAAGAACTCGTATTTCTCTGCAGCTTCAGCTAGTTTGAACAGGTCTTCGAAGGGCAGGAGATCGATGTTGGGATGGCGTTGAGGGTAGATATAGCGAAAGAAGAGCTCAAGCGTTGAGGAGTCCTCGGTTATAGGCACGACCTCTCCATTGGTATCGATCTCTGCCGATGGAAAGCCTCTGGCCTGGACTTCTAGGTTCCTGCGATGTATGTGGAAAAGAACATTATCGCAAGACTTGAAGATGACATCTGCATCTGCAGTGCGGACTACAAGGGCGTCAATCGGCGCCTGAGGTAGATATACGGGATGGGACGTACAGTTTTCTGAAGTGACCTGGGGTGTTGGGAGGTCGAGTCAACATTGGCAGGAGAATCGGGGTTGATTGGGGACGTACTATAGCCATTTTGCTTTGGCGGTGGAGTGGTGCAAAGAGCCTCGCGACTTCTTCGTGGTGGTTACGATTAGGTATCTGAGCGCTTATCGTGGAACCAAGACTTGGCCAGTCTTTCGTGGGCTTTGCCGTTTCACATGTGGACCGATCGGTGGTGGACCAACGAAGTCAATCAAAATGCAAGCAGGCAGAGTTGGCATAATGCATCTGTGAAAGAGATGTCAACAATTCAATATTCAATGTTCAGTGTATACTTGAAATAGAGCTCGTGCGTCATCGGTATTGCATCGGTATCGTTGCGGTTGGATTGAAGCACTTCAAGCAGGGCCGCGGCCGGTGATTCAGAATTGGGCGAGCGGCCCGACCCAGCCGGACCGGTTTAGTCAACAATCACCCTTTATGAACTTGATCACACCAACCTTTGTTTGACCACAATAACCCTTTGTGCTTCTTGCGCGCTTTGATCTTCAAAGCTTCAAACCTTGAATGATCGTATCGTATGCAACAAAAAAATGGGCCACTCTTTTATATTTCTCGCGTTATAAGCTGTTGCGCAACTATACCAAAGCTGGCAATTCCCCTGCTCTTCCACAATGTCCACTGGTTCAGTGACCCAGATGCGTGCCGACATACCGTCTTCACAATGTAAGCTCGTTATCATACCCTGGCTATTGCTCTTATACGTTTTCTAGTCAGCTCTCAAGATGCTGATGTCACCTTTCGCTCCTCGGATGGAGTGATCTTCAAGCTCCATTCCGTGAACTTGAAAACAAATACAGGAGGGACTCTGATCGACGCAAACGGTGACAAGGTCATAGACCTTACTGAAGGTTCTACGACACTAGCAACATTATTTTCTTTCATATATCCTGCACGCCATCCCGATCTCGCGGATGTCCCTTTTACCCACCTTCGAATTCTTGCTGAAGCTGCCGAGAAGTACCGGATCTATTCTGCAATGAATGTTTGCAAGATTCACATGAGGTGCGTTGCCTTTTGAAAGCTCGAGGTTGGGCCGAAATGACGCCATGATCAGGAATGCCTTGTTTCAGCACCCCAAAGAGGTTCTTGTCTTTGGAATGGCCCATGGATACTCGGACCTCATGGACGCGGTGGCGCCACGCCTTGTAGACATCCCAGTGAAAGAACTAGTTTCTTACCTGCCACAACAGTTTCTTGTTCCATGGGTATGAAGACTGGTCCTTCTAATCATAGCGAATAATAATTGACATTCCCTCCGCAGATTGAATACTCCGGCATTTGGCTTCAAGCTTTCCGACGCATATTCTGTCACCAGTTCAAGGCGCCTGTAGCTCACCCTCACGTGTGGATCGAGGATTCCAATTTCAAATACAATTTCAACCTCCCTTTATCTTCGTCCTCAAGCGGTCATCCGCTCCCCACGGTGCCCAGCGCCAACTCATCTACCGCCAGCCTTGCACCCAAGCCATCTGCGACCGGTTCTCCGGCACCCCTCGTCATCACACCCTCTACCGCAACCCTCTCTACGACATGTTCGGAGGATAAGTCGAGGAGCGCTACTCTTCCTCCGTCGTTATCTACTACCAGCACCGCTACATCGCCTCCAGCTGCCCGTCCTGCCCGTCCCGAGATGCATGGTGCTGCTTTCTCACGCGATCACAATCTTTGGTGCAAGGAAGGATCGAAAACGATCGAACGTATTGTAGGACAAGCTCAGGTTGAAGAACTCAAGACCTTCTCGCTTATTGGCGCCAGGGTAAACTGTACCAGTTGTCAGGCTATGTTAGACGACTGGAAAATGACGGTCAGGACGGAGATTGATTGCGTACCGAAGTTCTCGACGTTTTTATGAGCTCTTATTGGCTCGTTTGTTATTCAATCAACGGGCCTAACCCATGCAATACACATACTATAGTACTTAGTCGATGTGGAACTGTCGAAGTATAGACCGGGCCTACTCTGACGACTACTGGAATAATATGCTTCCCAAACTATTAATCAGATTGAGCAGCCTCGTCTGTAGGGTAGCAAGATGGCAAAAATTGAGATTCAAGATAAGATAAGATTGTTGCCTGTTTCTTTGAGCTAGTGGTCCAAGCGTTTCCGACCTTGTCCACAGTCCATGAACTTCGACCACCCCATCCTCAGGCCGTCTCAAGCTTCAGATAATGTCTGAGACTCTAACCACCCCCCCTCATAAGCATGAAACAATAGCGGACAGCCAGTCAATCCAATGTGAGTTCCTCTACGAAATCCCTAATGCGATCTCAAAGACTTCACGTTCTACTCTGTTCTAACGCTCTCTCTAGTCAATTCTCGCGATGCAGATACTTTCTTCCGTTCCTCTGACGGAGTAGTATTTAGGATCCACTCCGCCAACTTGAACACGAACACTGAGGGATTCTCTATTCCCATTGGAGCCAAGGTCGACCAAGTCATAGAGCTCACCGAGAGTTCCGAAACATTGACTGTATTGTTTCGATTTGTATATCCTGTACTTCATCCCGACCTCGAAGACGTCGATTTTATGCGCCTTCGCCTTCTTGCAAACGCTGCTGAGAAATACCGCGTCTTTGCTGCGATGAACATATGTAAATTGCATATGAAGTGCGTCATGCCACTGGCGAGTGAGAAAAACTACTAACGTCGGCCCAACAGACATACGCTTCCACAACATGCCGACGAGATCCTCTTTTATGCAATGCAGAATGGGTACCGAGACGTTATGGACGCGGCAGCGCCGCTCGTTCTCCACGTACCGCTGGCCGAGATATGTTCCCGGGTGCCACCACAATGCATTGTTCCATGGGTAAGTATGTAGCTCCTTTCCAAGACAGACAATCGACCCATTTCATTCCGAAAGATCAAATATCATGATTGCTGGGGGCAAGTTCTGCAGCGCGCTCTGCGCTACCATCTCAAAACACAAGCAGCCCCATCCGCGCCAGTTTCCGATCGAACGGCGACGTTGACACCTACATTATCTGAACTTGGCACCCTCCAGCCAAGCTCGCCCTTCCACCGCAACATCCGCCAACCATCTCCTTTCCGGGCTCAAACTCCCACCAAGCCTTCGTCCGCAACTGCATCAAAGAGACAGGCCTCGGCGTTCTCGACCCCAGTGTCATCAGGTCAGGCGTCATCTTCCTCTTCGCCATCTGTCTCCCCGCCGCCTCTCATCCTCTTCCCTCCGCCCACAAACCCCTCTCCTTTCGCTGCCTTCATACCCGACCCAGACCCCAGGAACCATTCCTGCATGCCGGGATCTCGAAAGATCATCGACATTATGGGCCATCTCAGCGGCGGCGTGGGAACATTGACAAACCTGGATGCTACGTTTAATGACGGCGTTGAAGGAGGCTGCCTCATGATGAATTGTCGCGCTGCATTTTCAGACTGGAGGAGGACTATCGAGTCCGACATAGGTCATATTCCTAAATTTTCGACATTTTTATAATTATTTCTATACAGTATGCTATCTAAGTATTCCATGTAAATCCAGTCGTACCCGTAAACATCCAATACCTGTTCTACCAGAAAGGGCACCACCCCGGGAAAGCTCCGCAAAGATTTTCGAGAGCAGTAGCTTGTTCAATCAGTTTGTTGACTTGAGTCTTGACGTCGAGGGAGACGTCAGAATTGAAGTCACGTCCTTAGGAACTCGTCAATAAGGTTGCTCAAAGGTATATGGGTATAAACTTCACCGCTGAGCTTGTGTTGAACGCGATTATAAACAGCGAGGGCACGTTCGTTGCGGTCCTCTTGAGCTTCTTGCTGATCCTGTGCTTCTACGAGCGTTTCGTATGAACGATGAGGTGCACAAGCAATGATTAGTTGAACGTACCACCAAAAATATCATTCTCATTCGTTCTGAGCTTGCGTGCCGGGACTTGGAGATGTACAGGTGTCTGAGAGAGATCAGGGGAGGGAAGGGTAGTATCTGTTCCGCCAATCAAAACCTTCCATCACAAGGACATAGAGAGAGACAGGAGACAAAGCATCAGTTCTCTTGACATCGGCTTTTGTCTGCATCAGCCTCCATGTGATTAATGGGTCATAGACGAAAGCCTCGAGAACCGCCAACAAAGAGTCTTTGTTGTCCCGCTGAACGCGCATCGTGACTTCGCACGACTTGCGGAAACTACCTTCTATTCCGCTAACCTGATCAGAAGAGCAAGTTAAGTAAAAAGGAACTGAGAGAGTGATCAACAGTTCGTACCTCCATGGCGCGCGTGAGCATTCGTGTTAGCCGGAATGGTACCTTCTCGACGAAGTGTTCACGATCCATGGCGACTTCAAAACAGTCGCCAAAGTCGATATGAACAACTTTTCCGGTGCTCCGCTCGAGAAGAAGGTTGGCTGGATGTCGATCTCCGAGGCCAAGTATATAGCCAACCATGCTGTTGACAGCCAAAGACCGCGTATATGTGGCTCGGCGTTCTAGCCAGTGTTCGGAGCTAGTACTCTTCAACCAGAGGATTCTGTACAAATCCAAACCGGTCGTGCTCTCCAGTGCATGTTCAAAGACCTCAATTTGCTGTAGCGTCATGAGTTTCTCGTAGTCCGGTGCCATCTAGTACACCAAAGTCAGTCGGGGTATATCCAAGAAGGCTGAGTCGATTAACCTGGAGCATCAGGCGATGTTCGATGTTATTTAGCACCTTTCGGGATTGGCGATAGTCAATTATTAGGGCATGGAGGGTGTCAGTGCCCTGTACCCAGCCCATGAGGCCGACGTTCGTGTCCAACGGGATGACGGGGT
Organism: Tephrocybe rancida; assembly: GCA_018858115.1. Lineage (NCBI taxonomy): Eukaryota > Fungi > Basidiomycota > Agaricomycetes > Agaricales > Lyophyllaceae > Tephrocybe > Tephrocybe rancida. Next base: position 48,553 of record JABCKT010000103.1, read on the forward strand.
ACCGTTGTATATGTAACCGGCGCTTGAAGCTTTCCGTGTCAGTAGAAAGAAGGCCATTCACCAAGCCGAACAGTTGCATAACGCGCTCGTCTTGGCGAAGGTCCTCATGGCCTATATACAATCGTCAGCGTCAAATGTTTCAGTGGTGATAAACGCCTTGACAACCTTTCAGTAGGTATAGATAATCTCTTCCATCGCTTCCTTTGAGAGTCAGGCGACGCGGGCTCTGCTTGGATGCAATAATGGGCAGTTTCATGTTGAATTTAACGATGTTGATTACTGGATGTCCGCTTCGATATGTACCTAGAGACATTGAATCTACTTGTCGCAGATTTCGCAAGCGACTTACCTGGAACTGCGAGCTCAAGATCTCTTGCTATTAGTAAGCTAGGCGATACATATTGTAATTCAAGGGCTTTCATCTGTTGTTGCTGCTTGTCGATCTTTTTGTAGAGCTATAAATGTTTCATGAGAAGTCGCCACAACAAACGAACCAAGATTCTTACAGCCGAATATATGTCCCAAGCTTTATCTAACTCTTTGGCATCTCCGTGGGTGCGCCATTTGCGTGTGGCATCCCGAGCTTCCTGAAGTTCCTTTCCATATGCTTGAATGAAGGAGACTTCCCGGGCCGTAGTCGGGCTCTAGAAAATTGTCAGGGACGTTCTGAAAAAAAAGCTTCAAGAACAGTACTGACTTTCAGCATGTCGTGAAGGGGAGCCAATGTCGCAATCATGCCATCTGGATCCTTCTCGGTGTAATATCGTTTTGAAGCGTCCTCAATGCCATCACGCCAGAGTTCGTGCCATAAGATCGCGACACGAACGAGTTCACGAATAACGACAAAGCCCTGGGGGGAAAAGGAGTGAGATAGATATGTGCACACTATCTGATTTTCCGTACCTGTGACACCAAAGTGGAACTATGCTCTCGCATACGCCCCATTATCGAAAGGGCTGCGTTGCGACGGGAGATATTTGATGATTTCGAAGCCACAGTTAGCGGGTATATGAGCGCCTGTGGGTGGTGTCCTCCGATGTCGACCAGTAGTCGTTTGATATCTTGGCGAATGTTGGCGTCGGGGGTTTGAATGCGTGCGATAATCTGGTCATGAGGCTTTAGCAACGGCTGGGGCCCATAATGATTGTAGGCTTTACCTGAGGTATCACCGCCAGCCATGCGACTACTTCGACAGTGGTGAAGCCATCGCGCATTGCATGACTTACGTCGTCGATTGACCCATATTTGAACCACAGGGTCAGGAGGCGTAGCGTATCCTGTAAGGGCTCTTCATTTTTGAGTGTTATTGATCGGAAGAAGCCTGGAAAGTAGAGTGTCAAATGTTGGAAGTTGACGTGGCCGTTCGAAACTTCTCGTACCATCGACGGCTTGAACAATATGAGCAACAAATCTATCGTCCGGATTTTTGATAGCTTGTGAGTGAGAGGACATATAACTGACGACTTCGAAATTGGCCATGGCCCAAGTATGCCACGCCTTATACCAGGATGGGTCGAAATGTGTGGCAAGGTGGTAGGATTTCAGAATATCGTCAACATTTCGCTGTTACAAAGGAAGTTGAGTGGGTAGTTGTCACCACAAAGACCAGTGCTCACCTTTCCCCAATCAGTAGAGACTTCGGCCTGCCATTGGCCCGTTTTAAAGTAACAGCGAGCAAGAAATTTCGAAAGATCTGCTAGCTTCGTTGTTGGCACAGTATTGAGAGTTGTGTTATTGTCCGTTTCGACGGCCAGGTCCCGCGATAGATTCAATGAAAAACGTCGGAGGAACTCAAGGCTCTCAGTCCTAGAGCCCATCGCCCACATAAGCTTCAATTGGGTATACACAACATGAGGTGGGGCCTTTGTATGGCCAGGTTGGTCGTCATGAGGTCTTGCCTGAAATACTGTTTAGCGTGTTGGATAAAGTCCTACATAGGATTGCGTGACGTACCAGATGAGGTGATAAGAGAGAATTGATTGCCTTCTCAGCCACGGGGATACGCTCTGCCTTGCGGCATAAGTTTGTGAATCTGATCCATGTTCCTGGATCGGTCTCCGGGTCGAGGACCAGGGTCCTGACCTGAAGAACACGTTGCCAAACTTCTACGTTAGGTTGGCAGCCACGGAGCCTGCCAAATCGTCAGCGCGACAGTCTAGGAGGTGTGTTTGACAATTATGACCTTTTCATCCAAGTATTTCGGATTGACTTCTGACGTTCAGGCTGGTCGGCGTGTCGTTTGTACAATATGACTTCCTCCAGCTCTGAGAGCATCTGTGCACGTACTATGACACTGTATGGATGTAAGCTGACTGATTAGCAAGCTGATTTTTGGATTTGCCAGACTTACTTGTACGAGCGGCCGTAGCCTTCCCCGACCAACGAATCAAGCTCAGGGTACAGCAGGTCGCGAGCCTTTGCGATTTGTGTCAAAGCTCTAGGAAACTGATTGCGATGAACCGAAAGAATGGCTCGATAAAAAGCACGGTCTGGCGAATCTGCTTGCATGGTGGCGATGTAGTCGTCCATCCGATCCCAATCGTGCAAAGACCACGCCGCTGCCGCCGCCATAGGAGCGACCTCTCGTCTGTGATCTTGACTAGCGTTGGACCATAATTGTCTCACTTGCGCCGAAAGACTATCCCATTCGCCGAGGGCGTGTAAACACTTTATCCGGCCGATCTGCACGTCTCGGTCATTGGGATCCCTCTCTGCCCTGACATTATACGCCTCTAAGGCATCGTGCCAACGACCAAGTCGTTCGTACCATTCTTCGTGCTTGGTGACATTGTAGTGTTCATGTGCCGACAGAAGGGTGCCCCACGCGGCGTCGTGTTGTTGAAGTTTCGTGTTTATCGAAATGAGTGATTCAACAACGGCTGGCGAAGACTTCGAGAAGAACTCGAGTTCTTTGTAGTGAAGGGCTTTAGCATAAGCCGCGCACTTGAGAGCGTATTCCCCAAGTGTCTTGTGTTCGATGGGTAAAGGCAGCTCTTTATGTTCCATGAATTCCGCCAGGTCAAGGATGAAGTAGACGATGTCAGACGGAGCCGCCAGCGAAGTCATCGCATACTCAAATGATATGATCAGGTCCTCCTGTCGTAGACAATCCGTTAGCACGAAAGACAGATGGTATTTATAACATATCTTCCTAACTTGATATTGTTCGTGGAGCTCTTTCCAGCACGATAGAAACGCAGCATTGAACAGTTGCCTCCCGAGCGGAGCGTGCATCTCGACCAAGGTCATACACGCGCGAAGTGCATGTGATGTCGATTCCTTAATGAACTCCACAGCAAGATGATGCAGCCATTCGACCCAATCATCACTGGTCGAAACTCGTGAAACATCCCATGACTGCTTGAGATGCTCCTGATTGACGATTAATGTAGTCGCCTCTGCAGGCTCGAAGAACCCCTCAGTCAAGGACTTGTTTTTGCTTTGCCTGTCGACACCATAAACATCACCTTGTGTGTGGCAGTCATCCAAAAGGCACTCACAGAACGTCGAAGGCGCTGTCTTGTGGCAGGGAGTGGCCATTCAACACCTTGAAAGCCAAATCTTCATACTTCGGATGCACAATTTTATGCTTGTGGATACTCTGTAAATAAGGTATGATGATCAAATTGCTTATAATAAAAGGCCAACGCGATTATATATACCTTGCTTATCGTTGGGATGAATATGGCCGAGTCGGAGCCAAGTTGTAGAGTGAGCGAACAGAGAGCATCCATGGCAGTCATTCGAAGTTCATTATTGGAGGTGTCTAGAACGCGGACGAGTGGGTGGATGATACGAGAGGCGTGATCAGTAAAATTGATTTGTCTCGACAATCCTTCGATGGCCTGGATGGCCCTCTTTCGCAGCAGGGTGGTTCCGTCCTTATTTGAATACGAGGATACGATAATGGGAAGGATAAGCTGAAGGTACTCCTCCATGTTGGTGCCGAAAGTCAGTAAGGCATCGAAAATCTTAATCTTTATATCCAGGGTCTTCTCATCGGGTCCCCCGTCGAAAGCTTTCAGGATCAATGGCAAGACCGTCGGCAAAAAGGGCTTGAATTCAGCATCAAGTACTTTTCCAAGGGCTTCGATCAAGAAAACGATAGGTAAATGAAGTGTGGAGTTGTCCCATAGCTCGTTTATCAGAGCCATGATATCCGGCACGAAGTTTCGAATGTTATGCTTGACGATGCCGATGAGAATCGCCAGCTGTTCAAGGTAGAACCCGAGCCGAGTAGGAGAGCTACGGGCAACAGCAGCAAAGGCTGGGATGACCTACACGGATCTAGTGGTCAGCAACGAGGACGCCGGCAGTTGTATGGTGTACGCACTTGTGGGAGGAAATTGACCGAACCAAGGCCATGTGTCTTGAATACGGACATGATAGCCTCGATAGCAGGCGCGTGAATACCATTGAGGGTCTGGTCCTTCAGAATCTCCAGAAGCGCATTGAAGACGACCGATTGGAGCTGATCGCCCGTTGCAGGCTTCGCAACTTCCTTCAGCGGGACCAGATTCACCGCGGCTGATACAGGCTCGCTGGCTTCTCCATCTAGTCTAATCTGTATTCTTCATGAGACTGGTGTTACCACTCAGTTCAAAGTTGGACACACACCGTTCGCCGATAAGGATCCATTGCCCCAACTATACCCAGCACCTTCAGAACCTCTCGCCGGACAGGCTTCCTATTTTCGGTCTTCAGAATCCGCCCAAGGAACTCCAGGAGTTGTGGATGGTCGATAAGAGGTGTAATGACGTATCCCGTACTCGAGCATACTTGGCCGAGGACGTGGAGAGCCGCGTCACGCTTGATGACCGAGGGATCCTCGATGGACAGCATGATCACCTGCATGAGCTCGGCGACGAAGGGCGCGGCGTCCTCCCCGGCCACATAGGTGAGTTCTCCGAGGCACATCAGGACGTTCGCTGAGACTGTAGGATGGACGTCGTTCGCCTTTTCGAGGAGGGCTCGGAGCATTGGAAGGGCGTAGGGTTTGATGAGGCGTTGAGTTGCACTGATTAGCAACATCAGAAGGCGGGTGCATTCCTCTCGACTATGGCTGGAGTAATTTGTGGGTTAGAAATGGAACAAAAGTAGGGAAAGAGCAGAGGCAACGAACAGCATTACCGAGTACTCTAGCTCCGTCAATAGCTGTATGAGCAGCTTCCGTAAAGGAGGCATGATGTATCCCGGATTATGATTCGCTAGTCGGCCAATTAGACCCACGGCAACTACCCTATTCTCGAAGTGTTCGTCGTTCAAGACAATGAACAGTGACCGCACGTTTTCCGCTTGGGCCAGATGTTTGTCGAACCTCTCATGGAGCGACGATAGGACGTCGTGCCTCACAGACGCATCTGCGTTTATATTCATGTCAGGGACGGGCTTGTAAGGTAGGGAGAGAAAAGGGGAACGAACTGGGGTCGGCAATGCCTACAGCCAAAAGCTTGTTGAGTACGTCGTTGATGACCTCGACGGTATGGCTGCTGGCTTGGTAGAAGATTGGATCGCGAATGAGGAGGCGACATGAAGTGACGGCTGCTGCACGTCGAACTTCTGGTCGTTCGTCGTCGAGAAAGGGCAGAGCATTAACATGCACAAATTCGTTGAGGACATGACCTGGGCGTCGTATGAGTGACATTCTAAGAAGTAAAGGTGATTGGATATGGCACATACCGGTGAAATCGAATGAACCCAAGGTCTGTAAAGCCAGAATGATGAGCTCCGGAGTCGCCTCCACTGACGCCCTTGAGACCTAGTCAAGATTTGAGAATTGAGGGGAAGATGGTAAAGGGAATCGAACCGGCGTAGAAGTCGAAACCAAATGGGGTGGAGCTCCCAGCGGCGTGTATGGTGTGCCACTTAAAATTCCTCCAATAAGGTGCAAGAGGCGATCTAAACTCAATGTCAAGTCATGTGGTTATGTTAGGGAGAGTGGATGCGAGCTTACTTTGTATGGTGTTAAGTAACGACGGAATATGTTCCGTTATCGCAATGAGAGATTTCCGGAGAGGATCGCTCAGCTCGCAGGTAAACATAAGGTCAAGATTATCGTGCAATGTCTGAGTGAGGTTCGGCCCCACAGAGGCTACGAGCATGCTGATACAATGGAACACTTCTAACGAAGTGTTCTTTCTGTGAAAGGGTTGAGCCAGGAACTGACATAAGAGAGAAAGGAAACTGACCCTCGCTCCTGAAGTTCCTGCTCTATCCGTTTCATAATCGGCTCGAGAAATGGCGTTATGTCATTTCCCACTGCCATTGCGGTGTCTCCGAGGGCGAGGAAAGCTGTGGGTGTTTGTCAGATATATCTGCGAAGAGACTATCAAAACTCCTACCAGAAGCTCGCTCATTCGTCTTGCCGGCGGATGTCAAGAGCTGGGCTATGGCCTTATTCAGAAGATGTTTGTTGAACGTCTGCATGTCGTATGCAGCGAAGGTGGGGATTAATGTGATCACCATCTTACGAATAAGGAGCTCGCGGTGGGTCTTGAAGTTTAGTATCTTCTCTGCCGTAACCAGGAAAACATCGCGCATGGACTGGGAGTTGGTCAGTGAGTACCGATTAACAATATTTTTGACATACCTCTCCCGCGTAGAGCATGGCTTGGCGAAAAGTGAGCAGAGAACCGTGAATGACCTCAGGCGCGGTTTGTACGAGGCCCCCCTGAGCATCGTGGAGGAGTTTCGAGAGGTATGGGCTATTCGTCCGGTGCTCCCTTTGCGATATGACCTCCAGGCACGCAGCCAGCAATTCCGCCGTTGCCTCTCGCACGAGGAGGCGTCGATCACGCAGTGGGACCAGGATATGTTCGAATACGTGGCCCACGTGTGAGTGGAAGTAGATTGGGCTGTTGCTGGCCAGTTCCTTGAGGAGTAGGACACCAGCGTATCGAGTCGGCTCCTGATTCATCATCTCTATTGCGCCCGGCACCTCCTTGTCCATGAAACTCTCTCCGAATGCCGCCCCTCCTGTTGCTGCGATTCGTCCGAGGGTCGTAGAAGCTGCCACCGTGAGCTTGATGTCGTGTTTCGGTAGAAGGTGTTTGATGTAGTTCCAGAAGCGATAGAAATTTCGTTTGGAGTCGATGAGCTCTGCTAGCTCAATATCTAGTAGCTGGCCTGTCAAATGGTGAGTTTATTGACGAACTAACCAACCACAAGGACTCACCGATTGCTACGAGACCACCGAATGCCTCGTAACTGAGTTCGCTATGTGTGAGCTCGAACAGTCTCCGGTTGATGTCGTTGTCCCATAACTTTGCTGTAGCATCTAGAGGCAGCTCTGGAACAGTCGTAGATAGCTACACAAGCTCATTCATTAGGCAATTGTCAACGCAGGCATGCTGGGTAATTCACATAACGTCGAAGGTCCAAGGCAGCCGTGAGTTGTCGGTCAGCATCCCTGTTCTTTAGCTCTTGGAAGTATTTGGCTACTATAGACGGCTGTAGGGCCATAATGCCCTAAGGCAGCAGCGAGTGCAGCGTAATCGAACAACTATGTAGTTGAGCCTGAGGAACAGTTTGTTTTGATGTCAACGTTGAAACCGGAGAAATCATGTCGCCAATCGACATGAGATAAGATTACATAACAGCCTTTGATTCTAAATATGACTCTTCGTAATTTTGATCGTAGTACGTGCGTATTGTGAGCCTCTTCAAATAATTTTATTCCGTCAAGTTCGATATCTCACTTAAAATTCTCTTGTCAGTTCGGCGGCCTCGTTTGGGACACTGATCTACTGATCTACGCGTAGGATATTCATGGTTGAAGAACCAGCATGGGTTGGCCGTTGACGTTATCGTCTCGTACGAACTGGTCAAGCCCACTGGTGATATTGTGACAGTTACCCAAGAATTAGACCCTAACCTTTTCTTCGGACTCAAGGTGTATTTAAAAATTTTTGATTTCATATGACCTCGAGACTGACTCTTACTTATGGCGGTATGAATCATTTTGTGCGTGGGCACCACCTTCGTTATTAAATTAAGATTGACGTACACTATGTAGGGCATCGTTACTATGTTCACATTCAAAACCTTCCCACAAGGACGGGTCTGGGTATATCTCGCTCCATGTCTGCTACGATGGGCCTACGCCTCGCGCGGGGATTTTTGATGACTTCTTGGCAATTCCCTACTATCACAGCATAAGACGAAAAAATATACAATTTGTATATTGTGGGAGTTTTTGTGATTTCCCCAGAATATCCTCACATTTTCACTCGGCACATTTTGCTCGCTTCATATTCTGAGGTATTCTGAAAGTCCCTCACAATATGTCTGTGGATTTTCCAAAGGTCAAAAATGAGCGCCAGATCGCGCGCGCGGGACTTATATAATGATGAGAAGTCCGCATGCCTGTCTTGGCGCTTCTCTTCCACCATCTCCACTTCGCGAGCGCACATTGCTCGTCCTTTTTCGCTCCTTCGCTCTCGGCCAAGCCAACCGTTCGCAAATACCGAGGGTGTGTCCTGCTCGGAGGAGAGATTGGTGTCAGAAGATGTGCCTAAGCTGGTCTCAAGGTGAGTGAGCCCAGTTACGGTGACCATATAGCCATTTGATTGATATTGAGCATCGTTGAGGCCTAGTGTGATGCGGCCTAACAGACTAGTGGACGTTGGGTGAGCCATTGGGCTTTCGATTTCAATACTTACAGTGGCTGATCAATTATGACAGATGGTGACAGTGTCGAACAACGTACCTGACCCCCACAAATTCATGAAAGGTGAGTCATTGCTAGCCTATCAAATATAACCCATCTCACATTCTCGGCGGCGGCGCAGGAACTATAATATATGCAGGGTTTTTCCAAGGTGAGTCCACTTTCTACGCTCTTGTTCCTCGTTGCTCATTTTTTATTTCCAGCCAACGATGCACCGTTCTAAACATGATAATAGCATATATGGTATGTACTGCATCCCTGCTCCCTCGCGTTCTTGACCTGACAGTACCTCTGGATGTAGCTTCCGGCGAATTCGTGATCGGACGTGTGTCGACAATATCGGCGGGGTAAAAGACCAGGTCGTTCGATTACGGTTTGAGGTGGACTCACAGTGGGTCGTAGAGTATCCATTCTGTTAGCTAGTACCATGTATACATGCCATAGAACACGCAATACAGAGATTCACATTCATTTACCAGGATTGAGTAACCGAATTAAAGGGTATGCGGTGGCGGGTATATATGGTGGGCTGCTCAAAATATACCTGAGGGTCCCTGGTATAATTCAGGGATATTCAACGGGATAATCAGAGGATATTGTTGGTAATATGAGGAAACTCCTCTGAATACTCTAGGGGGGTTATTTTCGGTATATCTTGAGGAATATCCAAGGTTTTCTGACGTTTTCCCCACAATTTCCTAGGGAGGAATTTTGTGATCTTATGCTGTGTATGGGAAAGAGGTCTCAACCCGCGACTTCTTGTCATTTGTCGAGGTGTTCCCCTCACGCACGACCTACGGCTACCGGTGCGCTACTTCTATTACTTCCCCAGTCCCAGTGAATTTACTGAAGCGATGTGTGGCATAGTGGCATTTTCTACGGTCTTGCCGTTCGGCAGTACACACCTAAAGTCCTAGATGCAATTGCAAATGAAACAGTGGTATGTTTCTGTCTAACGTCGCTGCGGCATTTTCTCCCGCTTAATACTACGACCTAGTTCTGGTCCAGCCGCGTCAAAGAGCTAGGCGCCTACTATATCGACTACGGTGTCCAACCCTTCCTTCCAACGGTCTTCACGCATGAGGCTTACGGATCCTCCGCATATCTGCGCTCCAAGGGGAAGAACCTTTGCCCCCTCAACCTCTACTTTACCTGGTCAGATAAACGATTCGACGTCGTCTTCCATGAAGTCGCCAGGCAGTGCATCGCCCATACCAGAAAAGTCGTGCTTTAGACGGCCAGGACGTGGCCAATGCAGCCGTCTATCCGAATCGCACCATCTATGATACACCGCTGGAGGACTTGTACGGCTCAAGGCTTCCAGAGAATGTTATGGGACTTGCGGGGGGCTTTAAGTTCTAGAAAGCGGTCTTCCTGAAAACTTAGCTGGATGTATTGCTATCTGGGTTCGAGCTTATGGCGTTTGTTCCTCGGACCTCCATGGTCGTTCGTATAGTTGCTTTTACAGCTTATACATAATATAGTGAAGCTCTAGTACTAAATTCATTCCAGGTCTTATCGCACCCTGACTTGGACCAGTGGACACCCTTCATGATGCATGACTGTTGTCTGCCTTTTCTATCCAAGTTGAGAGAAGGATCAAGAACCATGAAGTTTGAGAGGAGATCCCTGCATACAATCAAGCAGCTATTGATATTGGTATAGGGGGTAGATCGAGCATTACTTAGTAAATACCAAAGACGAGAGTCAACACAATTTGTGTCCAAATTTGAACTTGCTGTTGCGCGCGAAACGTCGGCTCGCATCGCATCGCACAGAGCGGCCACTCGGCTCTTTCTTAGTCCTTAGTTTCATGTGGCGTAGAATAGATATCAGAAGAAGCAAGTAGTAAGAACCGAATTGATTAAGAAATGAGCAGGATAAATTCGAGGTACATCGACAGCACGCCTTAATGCTAGTGGGAGACTCGGCGAATGCGTTGACCGCTTTATGATATAGATTAACTGCAGGCCCAACAATTTGTTTGATAATATCTCCGCAGGAGTTGGGCCACCATTGGATCTGACGGCGGGCGCGGTATTGTCGACGGCACTCCTTAACGACTGGAACTGAGTGAAGTGGGAGCGGGCTCCTAAGGTTTGAAAGTGTAATCATGGGAAATTTTAGCCCTAGATTCATAAAGGTACAGTGTCATGAGTCATCGGATCTTGATGCACGCCACTGCCAGACTATAAGTATGCTGTCAATCAACTGTTAATATGCTATAAGTATAATGAACCGCCCATCCAAACCCTTGGTCAGCGTGTGACGGAATACAAAGGAGTCGAAAGCCATCCTCTGTGAGATATGGTTATCGTGTCCAGGACGTCACTGAAACCAGCCAAAAGGATTCGATTGTCAATGGTTAATGTCGTGGCGTCATGAGCTGACAATACCGACTTGAGACCGATCCTTGCGGTTACCCGAACAAGATGGACTACATAATGACATCACAAGTAATGGCTAATCGCCTACTGTTGCAGCCGAAGTACAAAGAAGATCTCACCCGTCAGTTATTGGACCCCATGAATGGACCACGAATATGTGCTCAGTACTTATACTTAAACGGTATAATACCAATTTTGAACCAGGCTTCCATCAGAGCCCGAAGTCAGAAGTTCGAAAAGGCGCTGACGAATACCAGTGCCACGAAACATGGCATGTCCGGGAGATGCGGCCACGATTCCATGAGTACTGGCTCAGCATCAAAGGCAATACATTAGCTTACATTGTTCTTCCAGTTAATAACAAAATACGACAGCGATCCGAAGGAATGATAGAAAGGATATGTATAGAGCACTAAACCAAAAAAGTCGAAAGTAGCAAACCCGAAACCTCCAGCAGCCTATGCGAAGGTAAAATAAAATATTGGGTGAGTACAGATAGCAATAAATACGACGGGATCGGAGGCGTTGAGGAGGTTCCCTAAATCCATCGCTTTAATAGGTCTTGGGCGTCTTCGGAAATCCAGTGCCGCAAGTGTACATCAGGTATTTCGCAAAACTGCGGGATAGGAATGTATCGAGGTGCCTTCCGGTAAAATCCCAGAGATTAGGTACAT
>JABCKT010000104.1:0-59091 GCA_018858115.1 Tephrocybe rancida
CTGGCCAATATCCAACATAATTGTCATTGATGAGCGTTCTTGGCTATATGTTGGCATATATCAAAGCAACTCAGGCCAACACTGAACGATATATGTATCTACTGGCTCTCTGTCTGGCATGGGATTATGGATTTAGTCAAGGCTCTCATTGTTCCGTCCTTGGCCAATATCCAGCAGAATTGTCTTTGATGGGCATTTTGGGATACATGCCGGTGTATGCCGAAGCAAGCCAGGCGGTCATGAACAGAGCTACCTTTTTAATGGCTCTCCAGATGACATGACATTGTGGTGCTAGTCGTCTCTACCAATGTTCTTGCATATGTCAATTTAAATCATTTTTCCTTATAATCAGCTATCTGCATCTTATGGCGTTCCGCATCGCTTCTGACCTGACTGGCCTCCAAGATCTAGCATTATAATTTACCAAATCAGTTATAAACTCCGCCTGGAAATACCAACGTCGTCACGTTTTCCTGATGTTGGTCACTCTCTCGACTCCAGGTCTCCTGCGAAATGGCACTCTCCTGGGCCCTCGAAATTGGCATAGAGTAACCTCAAACATCTTACCCGCTGTCTCCGCTTTGTCCCTCTCCTATTGATATCCTCCGACGCTACGTCCTTATTCCCTGAAAAATGGTACAAAACCTCAGACGACCACCCCACATGTACAGTCATGCTCCAGATATTACCTTCTTCAGTTATATGGCTGGCGCAAGCGAGAAGAGGTTGAATTTGGCAATAGCTCCAAAGCCTCAATTATGTACCACATTTTCGATACCAATCATCAGCAGGTACCGACGCCTGTCCTTAGCGCAGGTCTCATAAAGAAACAGCAAATTGAGTATCCCGTCGATCCCCCCGTACTAAGGAACAATTGGCCTTCACATACTTGCATGCCTCCCATGGTACTTGCCCGTCTCCCCTACCTTTCCTTCGATTCGTACCAAGCACACTCGGCCCCAACTTGGCGCGTTTCAAGTTACCCCTACTGATCGACCGCCCCCCACTTGTGAACTATACGGAGTATGGATCCCTTCCCCGTCTTTTCGTGTCTTCCGAATTTCCGATGTTTGGTGCACCTATCGACGGAGAGCCAGTTCTCAAAACACATCGCAGCACGCGCCTTCTCACCACAAGCCCACCCAAACATTATGGAGGGATGCAATATCTGCGGCTGAGCTCAAGCACAGGCATCCTCCAGCCGACATCTCAATTCCTCCTCCACGGGAGGCCTCAATGGGCGAGTCACATACCAGTTAATCTAAAGAACAGCTAGTGGTGGGCAGAGAGCGCTGATTCGATGACAAGGAAGCCGCACCGCAGGACGGATCTCGGGGCAAAGTTGCTGGAAGTCAAGCAATTAGACGACACCACCAGTGTGTAAAGAACGAAAAAGAAACTTGACTTCATCCATCCTTCGACTAAGATGCCGCAGACAGCTAGAGGTGTGGGCAAGTAGGCTGTCCGTGGCGTCTCCCAGCATAGTTCATGGAGGCTGATCGATATCCGTTCGTCAGGGAGGGCAAGATATCAGTCACCAACTGCTGACCTCTACTCCGAGTCCCAAAGCACATCACAGCTTGAAATGCCCCCGGACCAAGAGCGTGCAGTCCAATGTAGCTCTCCATGCGACGGGCGAGCTAACCTCAGTGTCGACGACGCTTCCAGGTCTGCCTTAACCTGAACAAGGGCACACAACACTCCCCGTTGATCCCACCATCCTTCATCGCCATCGCCTGCCTTCGTGTAGTATCCAGCACGACCAGAGCATGCTCGTCCTCAGTGCGAGCTGGGATCGAGCGCACGCCAACTACCATTCAAACACCGTCGACATTCCTACACGAGGGCAGTCAGTACCATGACAAACGGCCGAAAAGAGGGAATGAGCTCACCGAGCGGCGTGCGATCACCGGTGGCCCAACCGCTCCATGCATCTCACTCCCCGATAACGACCTCCATCGCCCTGGCCTGCCTCTCGAGTCGCTGCCTGACTCCGAACCCGGAGGTGATCGAGGTGATCGAGGCGCCGTGCCGTCGTGGATAATGTAACAGTGGCCGTTGATACCAAGTAGAGGAGGGAGTCGTGACACCTGCGAATCCTGCCTCGTCGGGGTCTCGTACATGCATTGGGCTAGAACCGCCTTCTGGTGATCAGGCTATCCGCGGATTGTCGAGGTTCCTACAGGAGACGTTCAGCAGGAGAACCAGCGACAGAAGTGCAGGATAGCCACTCACTGAGCACCATTCTGTCTGATCGCTGCGAACCATGCTCCCAACTCCCAAATTCCCAAATTCTCCTATAATCCCACCTGCATTGTCATCACCTGTCTCTAATGTGACACACCGGGTCCAAAAGAGGCCTCGAGGTTGTTAAGACGTCGCAGTGTGGTGGACAATGGCGCTCGGGTGGCCGCTGGATTGTTATCGCCCGCATGTTGTCGTTGCCCAATCCCGAAGGAGGTGCCAAGGTCGTCTTGTGTCCGGTGTCGTTGACGTCCCCTCGCCGACCTACCAAAGGACGCTCAGCATAGTAATAAATGATAGAAAGGCAGTATGTTCACTAACTGTCCAACGCCCTATGGTATGCACACATCTCATTCCCCAACAAATCCGCCTGCTTCTCCGTTACCGCCTGCTTCTCGTATCGCTGCCCGTGTCTCGAGAATGTTGAAACGTCGTGGTGTAATGCTTCGCTTCGCTCTCCGAGACGTTAAGGCGCCTTCGAGCAACGTAACAAATGTCCGGAGTCCGGACATCATCCTGTAAGATTGGCTCTCGATGTATTTGCCTTCAACTAGGAGTTTCCAGGAAAAGCTTGGCCGGAGCACAATGGGAGACCAGACTGTATCGCATTCGAAACCACAGTCTTTACTTAAGGTTGTCAATGGTGGTCGCTGATTTTGGCATTTTTTGCTGATGTCACGAGATGGTTGGTGGTCACGATCACAGTCCAAAAAGCGCCCTCCTCTTTTCGAACCGCTCGTATGCGCTCATAGAGTCAGCTCCAAGAGTAATTTGGGAATTCCTTGCAAGGTATATTTGATCTAGGCTCTGTCGCGCAACTGGGTCTTGATCGGCCAATGATCAATCGCCCTCGCCCTTCCCCTCCTCCAATCTTTCACTCGGCCCCAACCTTGTCGCTCGACGTTTCCCACAGCACGCTTCTCGTCACCACACGTCCACCCAACGTTATGCCCACATGCAATATCTGCCACTAAGCGGCCCAGGCATATACATCCTGTCCTCAACACTCCAATCCTTCCCTTCACGCTTCTCCTCACGCTCCCAAGACACCAGCGCCGAGCCCCATCCCATCTCATCCCATGCTCAGCACTGATGTGTTAAGAATCGTGATGTTAATACAAATTACAGTCCTCATATACGCAATATATACGAGGTTGCAACTGGGTTTAAACCAATATAAATTGTGATCATAATATAAGCTTCAAGTGGTGTGGGTAACTAATTATATAGACCAAAGATAGTAGAGCTACATAGTGTAGGGGCGATGGTATGAGGCCTACAACAACCGCAAAGTGTACAGTATCCTTCGACTGAACGGAATCTTCAGATCATCAATTTGCTGATTAAGCAATCGTACTCTATGATTTCTCGCGGCCACGATCTCTCTAGTACAAACCTTCGAGTCATTGCCAGCCTGCTGCTCAAGTTGTGATACTATATACAACTCCGCTAGGAGCTTCTTCAGCGTACAACGCAGAGTACGACCAGCTTCGGTTTCCGCAAGCAATTTGTTGACTTTGACTAGCTCCAATTGAACCTGGAGGGCGTCAATTAGGGCAGTTCGCGCGAGGATCCCCTCGACAATTGTCTGAGCGGAAATCTGTGTGCCCTCAAAACGACGTAACTGGGATCCTTCCTTCAGCATGTCTTTCCAGTGCTCGTCGCGAAGCTGAGCTTCGCGCCTCTCCCCAACGTTTCTCGGGCTGATCTCGTCCCATTTTGTCGTCGCAAGGATGATGCTAGAGGCCGCGTTAGGACCACATAGTTTCTCAAACATATTCAAGTTCTTCCTCATCACCCAAGTCATACGTGGCTGGGTGATTTCGTGCAGGTAAATGATCCCAGCAACCTTCATATCGTCACTATAGCTATACGAGAATATGAGTGACAGTCGGTATACGTGGTGGGCTAACGTACGACTTCGCCATCCACACGGCGATTCGCCTCAGAATTTCCCGATCATCAGTACTTGTATCCGCAAATGCTGGTGTATCGACCATGAAAACGCGGCGCCCACCGCCCGGAAGAAGATAAAAGTGGATGTGTTCGGTCTCGGACTGGAGGGCATGGCCAACACGGGCAGCTTCTTTCCCAAGAAGGGTGTTGATGAACTGCCGGTGCATAAATGTCAGCATTGTACCGAGTTGTAGGAAGGACTACCTATACCGTGCTTTTTCCGGAACCAGCGGGGCCCATAACTCTGAAACAAATATCATTATAAGTTGTACTGCAAATGAACAGCGACAACTTACGGAATGATAAGGTCGCCCCTCATTCCGTCTTCGATGAAGGTATCATCCCTTTTGATCTCCTTCTTCCAGTTTCCGCCTCCTACCCTGCTCTTGTTTCTCCGTTCTGCTCTCGTTGCCTCTGGCCCCTGTGAGACGATCTTCTTCAACTCCTTCGCTGTGAGCGTTCTAAGCCCTCCGTTCATTTCGCGACGGAATTCGGGGGGTGAGAACTTGTCAGCTACTTGGTCTTGTCGAGGGTCGGGAGTATTAAAGGTGGCATTCAAATGCTGAACAATCGTAGTCACAGAGGGTCTTTTCAAGGGTTCCCTGTCCCAACACTGTGTCATGCATGCCCATATTTCTTCGGTCAGCCCGGAATCTTTCCAAGCTTGATTTGAGGGGTCGGGACGCATTTGACAAGCGGCGACTGTTATAATGTGATGGGCAACGGCGACGTCATTCTCAAATTCAGGGAACGGAATTTGGCCTGTGAATATCTATGTGCCCTTTGCCGTCAAGTAAACGGCCGACGGGTTGGTGGCGAGGGCGCACCTCCCAAGCGACACATCCCCAGGCATATACATCACTTTCCTTACTGTTTGTCGCTTTTGCTTGAAGCACTTCAGGTGCTCGCCACCTGAGAGTACCGCCTTTTGAAACATCCCTCGGCTGCGACGTCCATACAGCGATACTTGCATCCAAAACGGACGAGATACCAAAATCGGCCAAACGCGCTCGACCTGAATTATCAATGAGAACATTTGGCTATGATCCGTAAGCTTGGTGAGAATGAGAATAAAGGTTGAACGCGTACACTCTTCAAATCTCCGTGAATTATGGCATTATTATGCAGGTACATCAATCCGCTCGCGACATCCGATGCCTGCACTAGGGTGAGGCCGGAGCCACTGAGATGTAAGAAAAGACGTACCAGTCGGGCTCGTGGAGCGCTGGAATTTTTGTCTAAGTACCCTCGGAGATCCTCATTTTCCATCCATGGAGATACTATGGAAACACGGTTCTTGTCAAGGTATAGTCCATATATCGATAGAACGTTTGGGTCCGATAGTTGCCCCCACAGCATTGCTTCTTTCCAGAATTTCTGAACGGAAGCGTAATGACCTTGAAGTATGGCGGATATAATCGACTAAACTGACCTTCAACATATGGTCAACTTGGGACTTCTTATTGAGCCGTACTGTCTTCAAGCCGACCGCTTGACCTCGAAACTCGCCCTTGTATATGTCGGCTACGCCTCCTGAGGCAACAGGATCTTTGCCAATACGTGTAACGTTTTTCAGTTTGTAACAGGTCGGAAACAGTCCTGTTTTTGCCGAGAGCCTCTGCGTTGCGATAATAAGGTCCTTTCGAAATGGCAAGTCGAGATCGGTTCTGTCAAGAAGCTGCGAGTAAAAGTTGATGATAACAAGAAACAACACAGTGCGATGAACATACTTGCTGAAACGAATCAAGAAGTCGTTGCGCGTCCGACGCCTGGCAGCCCATGAGACATCTGCAGACTTTTTCATCCTGGAAAATACGTTTCAACTCATTGATGAGGGGGGCAATACTGATAAAGACAGGTATCAGTTGTTGGATTATCGACTGTGATATATTCACTTACGTGCTTAGAGACTCGCCAGTAGGATTTTTTGAAGGCTTTTGGCCCCTCAGGATGTTGAAAAATCTCGATACCCAGATGGGTTCCTTACGAATCGTGATCGTTCAGTACCTACTCTGGTAGATTCCTAGGTGTTGCTTACCGTTCGACTTTCGCTTTCGGCGGAAGATTGTGTGGCAGTCTCAAGCTGTGGTTTCTTCCACCGAATTAGATTATATCCCAGGAGATCCAGGATGAAAACACACAGATTTGTTCCTCGTATAAGCGATATCCTGCATGTTTTGCGGTAAATGTGTTAATCGACACTTTCTGCAGCAGTTCCGACGATTAGTAGGTTTTGATGTTCGAAGAGGCAGAATCTTGAGCCCACTAACCTTGCGATACACTTCAGTAAAACTGATAATCTTCTGTCCTGTCCGCGAATCAATCGAAAGCTTTTGTCATTGGGTTAATATATCTATTCGCAGACAACAAACTTGAAGATCGGACGTACGGAATCCTTATCAGGAGTCTTGGACCAACTTGGTTCTTTCGACGTTTGCCAGAAGCTAGCAGTCATCAGTCGAGAGAAGCAAAAACTACAAAGTCTAATTCGCTTATATACTTTGACAGCCGGGCAAACGCAAGTTGAGAACCAGGAACGCATTGAGGCGAGTTTCGAGGTGCATTGGCATCGCGCAGATTGAACTCTCGCCCTCGTGGCGACCATGCCCGAAACGCGCTCTACAACGAAAGTATGTCAACTGAATGGCTCAAAGAGCTTTTTCCCTAAAAAGGCAGGCCACATGCGTCTGTGTTTGAGATGATGCCATGACTGGAAGTCTTGGTATAGGGAGGCAGGAAACTTCATGCCTATGGCCTGGTGGCACTGATAGTGGGTGCTGCAACTCGTGCCTCTCGGGATGATAGTGGTTTTGCAAGCGGTGTGAGATCTTGATGGAGATTATTTTCGAACTGTTGCTTGAGGCTTGACCGAGATCTCTGTGAAGAGGATGTGTTGGACTTCAATGAAGAAGGGATCACAGACTACTACAGAAACCTCGAAGGCTGAGCGCTGAGGTTCCTGATGTCTATATGAAATCGACTTTGTAGATGGCGACGAACGTTGAACAAACGCGGCGAACAGCCGACAGAGAAGGGCTAGAGAAGGGTGAATGACTCAGCTCGCAACGGGCATCACGCAAAGCAAACAGGCTTGGCATTGCTATTAAACTGAGTGTGTAATAGTGCGACCAAACAGCATGTGACGGGTTCGGCTGTCAGATCTTGGAGGAAGGAACGGACCTGCGATGGTCTGTCTGAGACATGGTACAATGCAGGTGTTGTGGTGGAACTGGTCTAAGAAAGCCCAGCCTGGTAGCGGCCGCTCGATGGCTCCGCATTTTAATCCCACATCTGGGCGAGTCTACAGCGGGTGAATGCCTTGGGATCAAGTGCGTAGGGTGCAGGACATATATGCAAGACACTATTGAGTCTCGGCCAGATCCTTGTTGCAGAAGATGACGTCTATGTGCGTATATGGCCGCACAGGAGATGTGGTTGTGAAGCGTTGTGTAGTACACACTATGCGTGAAGATCGGGTGTCAGTTTTATTATATACAGCGCGTCTTCTTATCTCGCGTGTTCGAGCCTCGAAGATGACCGGGGGTGAGTGTCGAAATCGAGAACAATGATGATATAGAAAAAAAGTTAAAATACTACTGACACACCGTGCCGGTAATGTACTACTACTACTACTGACATCACCCAGCCTTTTTTCTTTTGTGATCCCACATTTATGTAATCCATACCGCCAGAGAGAGCCTTGGAGGGAGCGCTAGGAGGCTCTGCCTGTTGCGGGGCGATTTCGTTCGGGTCACTTCATCGGTCAATCATCGGTTCTCTACCGTGACCGTGACCTGACATAAGTTCAACAAGTTGCTTTATACAGCATCCGCGCTCCGAGTTGCAAGTCCGAATGCTGTGAAGCGAATGTGAACAGCAATACTTACAGCTTTACAGCCCGCAGGCTGTGTAGCCGCCTCGTGTCTATAGTGCGTGAGCGCACATACATTTAATTGAAATGTACGAACAACCTAGACGCTACGTACTCTTCAATTCACACGCATACCACTACTTAAATCATCATACACCACTGCTTCAGCAACTTCCGACACATGTCCAATTCGCAGTCAGAGGAGTGGAAGCTTGATCCTACGTTCCTCGAGAAACTCAATCGTTGGGCAGAGGAGAACCCAAAGACTTCTCTGGAAAAAATCCTGGGACAAGTATCTGACGCGATTGATCTAGGCCAGCCATTCTTTGAGTTGGTACCAGACGGCTCCTTTCCTGCGCGCGGGCTTGTCAAGGGCCTGGCTCATCTCGTAAAATTGGGCAAGGTTCGAAACTTTGATCCAGTCTAATTTCTCGTTAGTGACGTTGTACAGACTGTCACTTCGGCCCAAAGGGACATCTTACTTTTTACCGAGGACGTTGTTCGGTGGGTTACCACCATCCAACAAGAATTCTCCGCTGGCCAAAAGAAGTTTGTGAAACGCCACTTCACTCCAGCTACATGGAATAGTGTTCATAAAATATGGTGAATCTTGTTTTATTCCAGCCCGGCGCGAGTGAGCACTGACTTCCTCCTCCTTCTCTCAGCGAAACCATTGATCAACTCTGTCAATGGGCGTCTCGTCTTCTGGTACGTGCTTTGTGCTTCTGCGCCTGACGAGTCAATAAACATCGTTCGACAGTCCAGCAATCCTTCGTTACTTCAGAGACTGAAGGCTTCAAGAGAGATAGGGAATTTCAAGCAACAGCTCACAGATGCTCGAGAAGTTCTTCGTGTGAGTGAGGTTGAAAGGTTACCACACAGCTCCAACTCAAAATGTCGTCAATATCAGGAGGTGTTAATTATCAATCAAAGCCGCATGACGAACGCTATCCTCAAGTACCTCAGAGTTCTGAGCAGGGGCCAGAAAGAAATAATACAGAAAATTGATTCTCTCAATATTAGATCCCATTTGGTATGTTACCACCTTCTTTCTTGCTCGACGCCCCTTTGACAATTGTTCTTTCGCACATAGGAGGATATTGAGAGAAGATTGAAGGCCGAGGCTGATGGTCGTCGTGCAGCCGAAATCGCTGCGGAAAGGCGAAGAGAAATTGGACATATACTTTCCCAACGCGTCGTCGTTGACCCTACGCACGATGCTCAGGGAAAGCGCCCTTGCGACGAGGATACACGCACTGAGATTCTCACCGAAGTGAACTCCTGGGCCAACGATATAAGTTCCGGCTCGAGTAACTTCCTTTGGCTCACTGGCGACCCCGGATGTGGCAAGTCTGCTATTACTGCATCTCTTGCAGAAGCAACTAGGGGTAATACGACACTGTGGGCCGAGTTCTTCATCAACCGCAACAACCCTAATACCACAAACCCGTCCTCGTATTTCCCGACCATCGTCCACCAGTTTGCAAAGCGATCCTTGCCAGCTCGAGACGAGATATATGATCAACTCACAAGTGATGAAGCCTCGTCTCTCGCCGGTCTGCCTTCAGAGCGGGCCGGAGAACTATTTGTCAAGGCGATTCAAATAGCCTGTGCCGCGGACCCAAGCAAACCAGTCGTCATTATTATCGATGGGCTGGATGAAACCGATAGGAAATACCTCGGGTCTACCGCTATCATCTTTGCCCGCCTCTTTAGCTCCCTCTCAGATTGCGTCAATGCCAAAATCTTTATTTCCAGTCGAACCGAAGATGAAATTAGGAACCCATTTGTGCGCAGTATGCAAGGAAACGCCCTTGTCAAACACGTTCATCTCGACACTCGTGCATCATTCAGCGATGTCGACTCATACCTGCGCAAAAACATGGAACAGATTTGGCTTCATCACCTCCTGCCTGCCGAGATGTGGCCTAGGGAAGAAGGGCTTGCCATGCTAGCCAAACATGCCTCTGGGCTCTTCATTTGAGCCGTGACGGCGTTGGGATTCTTTCAGCAACAGCTTCGTGACTGGGGCCAAGAGCGGCTCTCATCGCTCCTCAATGATCCAGCTTCTAAAGGCTCAATGGACATCAACGCCCTCTATGGTTTCATCGTCACCGAAACGTATAGCTCACAGCTAAAAACTGCCAACAAAAGGGATGCAGATTGGGCCCGTGAAACATTCCGCCGCCTCGTTGGAGCCATTGTGGTTCTCTCCGAACCGCTCTCGCTTGTCAATCTCAGTAGCCTTTTGAACCTGCGCCGGAACTCATCGCCATCCGAAGCAGTCGATGTTATTCAGCTTGTCCGACGCCTTCGGATAGTCTTGGTATCTGGAACCGAAATCATCACAGGCCAAACTATTCCTCGCCCCCATAAATCATTTGTCGAATATGTAACAGGTGACCAGGTTGACGAGCATTTCAAAGTCGACGAGCGTGCTTCACATCGCGAACTAGGCATTCGTTGTCTGTGCCAAGTCCCTCAGGCCAAATCTGCAGTAACATCGTTTAAGATGCCAACTGTATTTCGGTATGCGACCAGGTTCTGGTCCCGACACTTAGACTGTGCGGACATGATGGCTGGCATCATGATTGCAGACCCATCTACAGGCGTCATCTGCAACGTGGACGACGTTGAAAACCTCTGGAAGAGAGTTAAACTAGCTCTTCCTCCCATTGGTCTAGCCATTTCCGACTCTGCCGTGAAAGCCTCGGTCCTCGGCCAAGTCTCTGCATGGGATATCAATACTGGTATTGTTCAAGGTGGCATATCTCTTGTGGATATTATGTCGAAGGAACTGCCTAAGAGGGCTCCCAACCGCCGAGTATCAAAATTACAATCACAGCATTTACTCCCTGCCGTAGTTGGAACCTCGACATTCTCTAACGGCACACATGTCAATTGGGCACTTCCTCACGACAAAATCGGGCAGTGGGACACAAAGTCCGGAAATGTGACCTTGAACACAACACTCAACCGTGCCAGATGGTCAGCAGCCGCTGGAACTACCATCGAGGCAGGTTGCTTTGCAGAAGCAAGGGATGGTGTAATCTATGTTTGGGATGTTCGTGCACGTAGTGGCGACGCTGCCATGGTTAGATCTATCAATTTTCTCAAAGAAACTGCGGTGTGGGACACGGAGAAGCCTATCACTTGCCTCGCACTATCGCCTACTGGAGAGACCCTTGCCGTCGGCTGTGACAATGGCACCCTTCATTTTTGGGATATAACAAGTAACCCCCCCACCCGCATCCCAGCGAAGTCCGCCGATAGTTCACCCGGGGCTGCCAAATGTTCCCAGATTCAAATGGTGGTCTTCTCAGCAGATGGCGCCAATGTCCTCTCTTGGTCGGAGGATGACACCGCTATCCATATGTGGCAGCTCCTTAAAAACGAGTTTCGTCAAAGGCAAAAGTCACAAACGAAGCAAGGCAAAGGCGCACCATTAGTGTGTTCAGGTGCATTTACACATGACAACACCGCGGCTTTTGTAGGTTACAAGGATGGTTCCATTTCGCTCCAGGACGCTGGGAGCGGGGAACAAATAGGATCACGTATGACTTTAGATGACCGCCACGGGGCCATCTCATTCATTTATCCCTCCACGGATGGCGTCACTGTCATTTCGGGTACCGACACAGGGCGTTTGGATATCTGGGACGTCGAAACACGGAAGTCTTTAGTCTCGTACGCCACGGACAATGCATCTGACCAAGGCATTTCGGCTTGTGTCCTCCCCAATGGCCGTGAACTGTGTGTTGCAGGCATGTCGCAATTGCGACTGCTGGCAATCCAGGGGAAACATTGTGATTTCAAGCTGTACGATACTCCCAAGGCCTTAGCCTTGTCGCCGGATGGGACACAAGTTGCAGCTTCGTTCTCGGACGGTGCTATTCACTTGCTCAATGCAGTAACCGGGAAACTGATTGCCAAGTCTGCGGAAGCTGGTGCTGCTGGCCCCGCACTGGCGTACCACAGTGGTCAAGATCTTACTTTGTTTTTCACCCCTCACGACCACCTTGCAACTGTTTCGAACGGGGAATCGTTGGAGTGGACGGTGATCGATGATGGCATATTCTCTTACAACCAGGTCCAGTCTGGCCAAACTAGACTCCCCCCTGTCTTCATCGACAAGGATCATTACAATCACAGCAAAGCCGAGACATACTATGGTGCGCACTGGATTCCATCCAATCAGGACGAATCCGGTGTGTGGGCTTTCGTCGGCAACCACATTGTTCGCGGGCAACCGGATGGGACTTTGGTCGTTACCCAGCTTGAAATGACCCAGTCGTGAGGTTCCGATAGGAGTAGATTACTTGCATCGACTATCTCTTGCGATAGTAGAAGCGTCGGGATTATTGTACATACATACATATTAAATTCTAGATTTGGATCATTGATATTTATTTTTGGACGGACTAGTTCCCTATCTCCGTGTCATACTATGCTTCATATCGGAAACACGCTCAGAAAGGCCCTTAGAAAGAGCAGGATGTCAATCAATCAAAGGCCGCAAGGATAGAAGAAGGAGCATACTTACCTCGCGAAAGACCGCAAACTTGAGAGGTAAAGGAACCTTCAACTCGCCGATGTCCTTTTGAATCCCCTTTATTAGTTTATCAAGTTTGCGCAGTTCCGCTAGACGTCTCTCATCCGATTTGGCCGGTCCTGAATTATAGGACCTGAGTGTTGATGCTTTAGCTTTTGACACGTACAAACCGTCTTTGAGTCGACGGTAGCGAATTTGAAGAGGTTCAATTCCGAACTCTGATGTCTTCTGAAGCAGAGCTTTTACCTGCTCTTGATGATCCCCGTCATCCAAATGCAAATCTGTGTCGTAATCAATGACTCAAAGACAGGCTGAAGCAAGAGTGTCTGAAACACACCTTCCATACGTACACTTGCCCTCGGTGGAAATTTGCAGCGAAAGAGCGGTGCCTGAAGTTCGTCAAGTGTCGTGTTCGCCGCTTCACGATTCTCTTCATCATCGAGGTCTTGATCGAAAACTTGATTTATGAAGTCGTCAAACTTCGTGAATACCGCGATGACTGGGACTGGAAGGTGTTAAGCCTGGAGAAGAAGAAACAGGGGGTTAACCAACCATTTCCGGGAAGTTCCTTGTTGAAGAACTCTAGATCAGATAGAAATCTGAATACACCCGGGGGGAAACAGAACCTATATCAGTAGTGAGTGAATATGCCAGGAGTGCGCTAGTGAAAAGAGACCAAATGGCATGAAGCTGCTTGTTCGCATTCTTGGCCTCTGCGCACTCTTTTATGAACGATTGGGCTTCTTGGAACATAGTATCATCGCCTGCCTCAAACCCACGGGAGTCGTGGAAGATGAACTGCGGGTGGCTGCGAAAGGCAAAGGGGCGATTAATGTCGTGGATTCCGCGCTGATTATCATTAGAAGGATCACTTTGAGCAAAAGTACATGAATCACCACTACGGTGGGCACTAACTGGCGGCGAGTAATGAGAGGAGGACTATGTGTGCCGTTGGGTTTAGAACCGCACCAGGTCTTTTTCATTCTTGTTGTAAACGCAAGGATCCTCGGTATTATTGCAGATACGCTTCAAAAGTGTGGTCTTGCCGCAATTGGCACGACCAATCACGAGAATACGGTATGGTTCAGAGAATTCAAGACGAGGATCGAATGGCCACATGTTACAGCCGATAACCAGAATGTGAGTCTCGGTTCGTGGTGTAGGTAAGGAAGTAAGCGCGCGCAGGTAGATGAGTCAAGCCCAAGTCAAGCCAGCCGCTACTCGAACTCCGCTGCTCTGCCAGAGACCTTTAGGACAAGCGCGGGGCTACAAAAATCGTTCAGCTCGCCTGGCACTCATCTCGTCCTTGTTCACCAGCAGCACAACCAAGGGAGTTCAAGATAGAAGTGTTGCCCATCGAGAGTCCCCATTGATGATGCATGATGTGGCATGAGTTCCGATCGGTTCAATTTCTGTTCTGCTTCGAACGTCCCGTCCCAAGCTTAAGGGCGGCCACATAGAGTTACAGTAGAGGCTCTAATATAGGTATGTCCCCGTTCTCTGCCAGACAGATGTTGACGCGACGCCTGACCTCAACTACTGCTGGATTTCCAGGCTCTATCCACATTGCCTTTCCTATAAGCGCACGGCGTAGACCACGTTCGGGCGGCTCTCACATTCGACTTCCGTGTTCGACTAGCCAACCAACCCGTCCTCCCTTCATCAACCATTATCCTCCCCGCCTCCTCGATAAATCCCGCTTTCGAGGGCTTCAAAGCCAATGTATACTCATTGCCCCCCCTGCATAGCGTTCGAACACTACTCGACTCGTTAGACCTTTCATCTCGGGTCCGCACAACCCCCTCTCCCGTGGTCCTCCCTCCTCTCGACGAATATCCTCTCTTCGGGGCTTCCAACCCGCCGTTCATTTCGTTGACGGGGATGCGCCTGGCTCTTGGTGGAGAGTTCGAGCCCTTATACCAGTTACCCGACGTACGCAGGGCAGCGATACGATATGTCCCACTCAGCTCAAGCATGCATCAATACCCATGCCTCTTACTCTTCACTACTCCTAGCCTACAATCGCCATCTTCATGCGCTTGACCTGTCACATACACATCACCTCGCGCCCTGGCTCAAGCTATATCGGTACGGCCCCCAATCCCAATGTTGCGCTGCGTCTATCAAGGCACCGAAGAACGAAGAGAACCACGGAAGAACCACGACGTCCCAACCATCCTCGGGGCCTTCCTCGGACTTGTGCAACCACACCAGCGGTAGTCAATGGCGATAGGTGCAGGGTCATATAGGCACTGGGATGTATGGGTTGCAGCAATATGACGGGAACGACGCTCGGTGAGTACATAGACCGCTTTTCATGTGCTATCGTGCTGACCGTCCTCGTGTAGGAACGTCACTGCAGATCAAGGTGGTTCTGGCCGAATACAAGAGATGCAGGTTTGGCGCCTCTATTAACGGCGACTATTAACGACAATACGACGCCCCAATCATTTCGACGCCTTCAAGTTCGGACTTGGACAGTGACACGAGAGACAGGTGACGGCGATGGGGGTGGTCATCGGGGAGTGAGATGCTTGGAGTTAGGAGTGTACGTGAAGTGAGTAACTATTCCGCTTTTATAACGTTATAGTCTTATGCTAAGCGTCCTCGTGTAGAGCCGTCGACGATCCGTGGAATGACCGCACATGGTGCACCCAATGCCAGCTCCACTCAGCGCAAACAATGGACTGCAACCCAGGAGGCATCCCAAGAAATCTTTACCGGATTGCAACCAAGGGGGTCCATGAGCGATGGGAGGCTTCTTTGGGCTTTGAGCTGGGTCGGGACTGAAGGTGAGCTATGTCCAGTTTTTAAGTCGTCTCAGCCTCAAGTTCGTCCTGACAAACAAAATCCGATTAGAGCCTTTTTGAACCATTCCGCGGAACGCTGCACTTTGACTGTCGCTATATTGGGTATGGCTTCCGAAGATGCCTAACAGACGAGTCGAGTGAGCCTCTTCTCTTTGTTGTATCCTTCGCTCTGACGCTGTCGTCCGATTGCTCGACTTGCAGCATTTTTGACTCGAGATCCGTCTTGGCGTCACTTTCCTTCGACCAAGGCTTGGAGAGCGACTTTAGGAAACGACGTCTCTCACCTATTACATGCGGTGCAGGTGGCGGCTTGCAGATCGTGCTTTCAAAGAACGATGCATTCGCTGTTAAGAGGACCCTCGAAAGTGTTTCCTACTACGCCCTGGAGGGAAAGTCACGTACGTTCTCCCAGTTATGGTGCTTCACTTGAGCTGACGAATATTTCAGGTAATTATTTCGTTCTCGCTCTATACAAAGACTTCTGAATCTAGGTCCTCTGTCGGGAGTGAATCTCAACACCCGACCACAGAGAGCTTAACACTCATGTCGGAATATCGGAGTGGGCTTGGTGGTTGGTGCCGCTTTATAGTACCGGTGGTGCGAATCGCGATTTTCAGAACTTCGTCTTTTAAAAAGTTCTGTAATGCGCGAAAGCCATGTATCCGAAGAGAAAGACATCATTTCGATTTCCATATTATAGCCAACAGCTTTTATCCCTTTCCATCACGAGATAGAGGAGCCCATCTGAGTCAGCTCGCCCGGCGAGCTCAACGCTCTTCGTCGCGGTCGGTGACTTGGACTTGAACGGTTGGACGGTTTCGCCCTTATTCCTACTTATTGCTTCACCAGGACCTAGTTAATGGACTGGACAGCACTTGTCACTCCTACGTATAAGACTTCGTTTTCGCTATCAGAGCACATGAGGCAATGTTAGCTCCCGCCGGTGACGAACTTCACAGACTGTTCTGAGCAAGAATGTGGTTAAACATGTCCACATCCTTCCGTACGTCCATTTCTATTATCCTGTAGATCGAGGACAACCAACCCAATATTTAGGAGCAGAAACCGGCTCCATTTCAATTCTACAGTCAAGGTTGTCTATTACAAAGTAAGTGGGCTTGGCTCCTTTAAAACTTGGAAGGATTGAATGGTTGCAGAATCCAACGCAGTTATCGTACTGCATACAGGGACTCTGGTGCGAGTCACGGCTCTCTGCGCGTTTTCCCTGGATATCCTGGTATACGATCATATCTGACGGAAGGAGCCACAACACCGAGTCTGTTCCTGCCACGCAATCTTCCTCTAGATAGGAAATCCCCATGGTAAGCAACTTATCGATCTACTGAAGTATGTAGACACTAAATCGATTGCTGATTACAAGGAATCAGTTTGGGTCTCGAGATTCAAAAGAAACTCATAATAAGCCGACCTACTTCTGGCGCACGGCCCAGCGTATAGATTGATCACCGTTGGTGATTCGTCGAGTGACGCTTGGGCCACTATATTTACGAACTATTCTGACTTCTCGAAAATCCGTTGGCAATAACAAGCTTCATGGTTCTGTCGGCGCGACGCTTATCTACTTCAAAGTAAGTATTCGACCGGAAATGAGTGAATTGGATGTTCCATACTTACTCCTTCAAGCTTCTCGTCTTTCTTGAGGTAAGATCCTTTCCCAGTATTGCTCTGTGGGTAGGCGTAAAAAAAATTGTTTGGACACCGGACCGGGGTTCGTCCGGGCCGGGCACGTAACTTTTGCCGTGGCAGTCCAGTGCACTCCCGTGCCACGGGATGATAATTGCCGTGCAGACCAATGCCACTACAGGGTAATTGCCGTGCATTGGTCGACATTTCCCGTGAAAACTGACAATTGCCGTGCGTGAGTAGGAAAATTGCCGTGCTCACAGAGAATTGCCGTGCAATCACAGACTAACTATGCACAGAGATATTTGAAGTACCTAAATTACAAATACAGGGTGGGCTCAATGGTTACTGTACTCTGTCTACTTCCGGCGCCGTCCTTTGGGCACAGGCTTCGGTCTGTGTTGTTTCTCCTTCCCAGTGACGCAAATCTTGTAATTTTGATAAAAGTATTGCCCGCACTGGACTAAATAGTACATAAGCAAAGTTTCTGATCAGGCGGCGATTTTACGTACCACAAGCTCACTCTCACTATCCCTATCTGGAATAGAATCCCAAACCGCCGGATTCATGTGACGTTCAGCATGGTGGCGTGTGCTGGCCGCATCCACCACTGGATCCAACTCTCGAGCTTCGGGTAGTCGCGTGCGATAAGACCAGCAAGATGTCGAAATTCCTCGGGGCTCTCAAGTTGCAGTGAGAAGACCCAGTGCGTGCTATACAAACTCCTTCACTCCATGTGGAGGGACGGCGCCATTAATCTGGCTAACACGCGTCACTGACCCCCGAAAATGCTCACGACATCCTTTCAAAAGTTTTTTTTTGGCTTCCTCCGCTAGCTCTTCTGGCGACCGAGCGCACCTGCATGTTGGTATTAGTTGTTTCGTTCCTTTCATCACAATGTAGCAATACGCACCGTTCTGATCGTAAAGTGGGAGACATGGTCACCCTAGCATAGAGTTCGCCCTGCGCATTGTTGTTTGAAGCAGCCAGATGTGGGGGCGCCACAGGTGAGGAGACTTCGGGCGCAAATTAACTGTATACATACCGAAAGAATCCCTTTAGGATTAATAGATTATACTTA
The DNA here is from genome assembly GCA_018858115.1 of Tephrocybe rancida. Lineage (NCBI taxonomy): Eukaryota > Fungi > Basidiomycota > Agaricomycetes > Agaricales > Lyophyllaceae > Tephrocybe > Tephrocybe rancida. The sequence goes on from JABCKT010000104.1 coordinate 18,159, forward strand.
CGGTTAGGTACCTATCATGATACGTAACTGGCACGCACAAGGACCGTATCTGCTGCCAATCAACCATCATAGCCGTAGCAGAAGTGGAGAGAAGAGAAGAAAGAAACAGAGCATCGACCGCGATCTCGACCGCCGATCCCAGCACCCGATCGTGGTGACGCCGCATTTTTTCAGTGCACACCACCGTGCAGTACCGTGCATACTGCGTGCAGTGCCGTGCAGATCCAGTGCACTCCCGTGCAGTCGCGTGCGCCTCCAGTGCATTCCCGTGAAGCTCCAGTGCGCTGCCGTGCAAGTCCAGTGCAATTCCCGTGCAAGTGTGGCTGTGCTCCCGTGCAACCTATCTCCGATCTCGATTATTTCTGGGCACAAAGTGCTGGTGCGGTCTTAGGGCCTTCCAACACCTCTTATCTGGTCCAGAGGACATCTGAGAGGTACGTCAAATGCTCCAATTTACTTAAAAAACATACATTGATTAATAGTGCCGTGGCACGGCACGCACGGCAGTGCACTGCTGCCACGGCAAAATCTCTTTGCCCTAATACTGTCAAGCAGATATATACTACTGTAGTGTCGAAGACGCACCTCCCAAGCGACACATCCCCAGGCATACACATCGCTCTCCTTGCTGTTCGTTGCTTTGGCTTGAAGCACTTCAGGCGCTCGCCACCTGAGAGTACCGCCTCTTGAAACATCCGTCTGCTGCGATGTCCATGCAGCTATACTCGCGTCCAAGACTGACGAGATGCCAAAGTCAGCCAAGCGCGCTCGACCCGTGCCATCAATGAGAACATTGGGCTAGATAATGATGGTTGATAAGGTTGACGAGAATGAGAGCAAGAAATGAAGACGTACACTCTTCAAGTCGCCATGGATTATGTCGTTATCATGCAGGTACATCAGTCCACTCCCGACATCCGCTGCCTATACCAAGTGAGGCTAGGGCCATTGAGAGTGCGAAGAGAAAAACATACCAGTCTGACTCGTGGAGCGTTAGGGGTTTTCTCCAAGTATGTGCGGATTTCCTCATTCTCCATCCATGGAGACACGATGGAAACACGGGTCTTATCGAGATATAATCCATATATTGCTAGAACGTTCGGATCTGATAGCTGCCCCCATAACATCGCTTCTTTCCAAAATTTCTGAGGGAGTAATTAGACCCTGAGGTACAGCGGATGTAATTAGTCGAACAGACCTTCATCATATGGTCAATCTGAGATTTTCCATTGAGGCGTACCGTCTTTAAGCATACCACTTGGCCTCGAAACTTGCCTTTGTATATGTCGGCAACGCCTCCCAAGGCAACAGGATATTTGCTAACTCGTGTAACATTCTTCAGCTTGTAACAGGTGGGCGACAATCCTGTCTTTGACGAGATTCTCTGTGTTGCGACGATAAGGTCCTTTCGAAAATGCAACTCGAGGTCTGCTCTGTCAAGAAGCTACCAGTGGGTATCAGTGCCAGGAAGAAACTCAATAGATGTGAGATAAACCCACTTGCTGAAACGAATCGAGAAGTAGTTGCGCGTCTGACGCTTGGCATCCCATGAGCTTCCTACAAAGTTCTTTATTGAGGAAAATCTCCCTCAACTCAGGAACGAGAGGCGAGATACTGATGGAAACAGAGATATGTCCCTAAAAGATGTACTAGATAGATATTGACTTACACGCTTAGCCGCTCGCCAGCAGTATGCGTTGAAGTCTTTTGGCCTGTCAGGATTTTGTAAAATCTCGAAGCCCAATTTAATTCCTTGCCAACAGTAATTGTTCAGTAGGTACTACATTCAAATGCTAAAGGTTACTTACAGCTTGACTTTCGCTTCCAGTGGAAGATTCCATGCCCGTCTCGGTACTGTAGTTCCTTCTGTCATATCAAATTGTATACCAGGGTGTCCACAATAGACGCACAAAGAGTCATTAATAAACTCATAGGTGTCCTCCATGGTTTGTGTTGGTCGACACCTTTCGCGTGGTGACTGGGGTATGACGTTTTTGAAAACACAATCCCAAGCCTACCAACCTTACGGATACTGTTGATTGACACTGGTGTGATCTTTATGGTAGAGCAGAGGGATCGATCGATAGCCTAAAGTATCAAATTGAGTCTCTCAGTCTACTCGCATAAAAAACGAAGCAGGACATACGGAAGTAAGTATGTCAAAACTCTGATCGGTAGTCTTAGACGATTGCTAGAACCTAGGGGACAATATGGGGACGGTGTCGCCTCTGGACACAGGACGGGAACGAGGCACGCTGAGGGAGGTAACACGCGTTGCGGTGAGCACGGGTGATAAGTCGATATTAATCGAATCACCTTGAGCCTTGGGCGCTAGCACAACTAATGACATAATTGTCCAAATCCAAATCACTGGGTCACATTTGCTTTGTTCGCGCTGGCATGTGAGCCAATCGAGCGCCCAGGCTCGTTGCAGTCGCGCTTGAAACAAGTTTACAAGCAAAGCAAGCATGACATACAAAAGGAATCGTATCCACATTTGCATCTAGGTAAAAAGGCGGCGCCATATGCAATGATGACGAACTAGAAAACGACCCTTCGACTGCTTGTCGAGCACATAAGAGATATCTTCCAAACCTAGATCAACGGCGGGCGGAGAACTGGTGACTGTGGAAACATGAGGATGGGAAGGCTTGACGGGCAGGTCGCATACCATGTCGACCGAAAAAAAGAGCTAGGTGGGCGCAGGCACTGTAATTGGGTTTGCACCTTCGCGGCACCCGTGGCCGGCAGAAGTGATAGAGAGTGGGAGCTGCACAGCAAGACGGATTCTAGGTCCAGGGCGCTGAATGACGATCGAGCCATTAGACGACACCGTCAGAGTGAAGAATTGGTGAAGAAAGGAGAAGAAACTCAACTCCTTTATCCATAGACTCAGTCGGTGCTAGCCATACTCATTCCAGTTTCTACAGATGCGGTCAAGTAGGCTGCCCATGACGTCTCCCAGGGTAAGCAGGCTATGTAGACTATAAATGAACTTCGTTCCTCAGGGTAGCAGTCGCCGACTACTCACCTCTACTCCCAAGCCAAGAGTGGGCAGTCCATCGTAGCTCTCCGCGCGAGCTGGTCCAATGTCGACGATGCTGCCCCGGCTTAGCCTGAATAAAGACACTGATACAGCTATCAGTCAATACAACGGAAAAAGAGGCATATATATTCGCTCACCGAGCAGCATCCAAGTCCCCGTCTGGGTTCGCTCGCTAGTATACATTGGACCCCTTCTGCCTCTCGTGTGGCATCTTAACGCACGGAGACATGGCCACGAGACTAATCTAGAGTCTGACTTTCTGGTGGTCATCAGAGGTTTGAAATGATTTTTCGAGATAAAGAGACATACAGACAATAGGCGGTGAAAACAGGGAGCCCTGAAGGAGGTGCCTAAGCAGAGGTGGGAGGCATAAAGCAGAAGCAAAAGCAAATGACATGCTCGAGAAAGGCTTATGGCAGGTTGATGGCATGTAGGACCGGTCCGTGGTCCGTGGGGGGTTGATTACCAACTTCTGTGCATGTGCCTCCAAGTTCAGATTCTATATTATCCTTATCCCAAAGCACGATGGCCCTCTTTGCGAGTTGCGACCGAGTGCGTCATGTCCAGTATCCGAGGTCCCTCTACGAAGTATTCAGCGCGATGATCCACAACGGAAAGGTCACTCACTGAGCCGTAACCCAACCATCGCCTGCTCCGTGCATCCCAGTCCTCGATTATCCTGTTAATTACACTGCTGCCGATGTGCGAACGTGCCAGTGGAGGCCTCGAGGCTGTTTGGACCCCGTGTTGATGGTGTCACGGACAATGAAATCTGTTAATATAGAGACTCAGGAAACACCTTCATCGTTGTGGCCTTGTCTGAGGTTGAATGTGGAGATTTTAGCGGCAGGGCTGGACGAACCCAGTCTAGATGATGCCTCCAGTCTGGGGGTGAGCAGTCTATAACGCGGATCGACGTCCCTAAACGAGGTCAGTATGAGATTGCACGACAGAAATGAAAGATGAGAAGGCTGATGCTTGATAGGACTGGATCGTGGACCGTCCGCGTTAGGGGTCGATCACCAACTTCCAGCATCTCTTCTGTGCATGTGCCTCCAAGTTCATACCGCATAGCATACTTGTGGTTGTCAGCAATACCCATACAATTCATTTGTTCCTCCCCTTCTTTCCCGCACACTTCACTGGTACTTACAAGTGGGAACCCGCAGTCTCGGGAAAATGAGGCCTGGATCTGTTTCTATTGAACGCACACCTTTACCGAAACTTCAACTGCTCGTCCTCTACTCGGTCCAATTCACTGACCCGTTAACATCAGCCGTCGTCCTCCCGTTTGTCAATCAGTTCGTACGAGACACAGGTGTAACTGGCGGAGATGAGCGCAAGACAGGTTATTATGCTGGGCTCCTCGTACGTACAGTTCCCGTCGCATACCATTGATGTTGCTGTTATCCATTCAATGGGTAACTTCCACTCGCTAGGGAACTGCCTTCTTCCTATCTGAAGGCTTGGTAGTCTTCTTCTGGGGACGGCTTTCGGATCAAGTGGGGAGGAGGCCTGTCCTTTTGTTAGGACCAATTGGGCTCGCCCTTGCAATGCTCAGTTTTGGTGCCTCTACAAAGTTTTGGATGTTAGTTGCAACGAGATGTGCACAAGGAGTGTTCAATGGCAACATCGGTGCGAGGTTCTGGGTACTTTCCATTTTAATTTGTAACTAACTCACTATGATGTGCAGGTGTTGCGAAAACTGTCATCGCCGAGGTAACTTCGACATTCTGTTTACATTACAATATAAGGTTAACTCTCTGTACATTTACAGATAACGGATCCCACAAACCTGGCAGATGCATTTGCCATAATGCCGCTCACATGGAGCATTGCCACTTCTTCTGGGTAAATTAAGCCCATATCCACTCTATTTATAGGCTCCTGACCTCACTATTTCCTCCAATGGCAGGTCAGCCCTTGGTGGCATCTTGGCAGAGCCAGCTAAAAGATGGCTCCGTGTCTTTGAAAGGATTCCTTACTTCACCGATCACCCCTACTTCCTTCCCTGTGCTGCGGCAGGTTTCATCGCCTTGTTGATCGCTTTGATAGCATTCTTCATTTTGAAAGAGGCCAGTCATTACTCAAACTCGTGATTCCATTTGGCTTTACTGACGAGCGGGATAGACACTACCTTCAGCAGTGGCAAAACAAGAAAAGCGAAGGCAGTCCACGGATACAGCGTCACTGCTCGGTGGTGATTCTCCAGGTTACGGGGCCATACACGAATCTACCAGCGCCTCACAGACCAATCAACCAAAGATCACCGATGGAGAGGCCCCCGTACCTTTCAGAGGCCTCCTCATACCCCAGGTTCTGAAGCCTCTATCGGTCTACTCAGCTCTCGCCTTCGTCAGCTCGAGCATCCAAGTCCTGTTACCCTTGATGTACTCCACCTCCATCCCAGTCGGCGGATTGGGGTTCGACGCGTACCGTATCGGCATTATCCTGAGCGCTTTCAGCCTCGTCAACGCCTTCGTCCAGCTCTTCCTCTTCGGGAAGCTCATTCGCCGATTCGGGCCCAGGACCCTTCTCGTTTTCACGCATTGCGGGTATGCCATCCATATCGGGATTTACCCGGTCTTGGGATTCCTCATGCGTCGCGCCGGGAGAGTGGATGGCAAAATATGGACCGTCATGGTTGTGCAGTTGGCATCCCGACTGACGAATGGCTTGGGCTGGGGTGGGTGGACTTCTGAGCTCTCTTCGTAGTATGCCTCGTTACTGAGTAATGAGCGCTAGGTTCGATACAGATACTCATCGTGGACAGCGCCCCGAATAGAGCGTCTCTGGGTGTGACTAATGGTATGGCACAGGCTGTGGGTTGCATTGCGGGGTCCATGGGTCCATCCCTGGCATCGTCGCTATTTTCACTTTCGTTAGAGCGGAATTTGCTGGGAGGCAATCTGGTGTATCTGATTCTTGTTGGGTTCGCTCTTGTTGGACTGCGTATTACTTTACTCCTGCCGAAGAAACTCAGATCACAGACGTAGGCGAAGCGGACGCTTATTCTAGACCATGATACAGTAGTGGAGGCACTTTGTGTTGAAATAGATTGACCGAATATCTTCCTTCCCCGCGGTTCTCTGCTCAGATTTTCCAAGACCGGAAGAGCTTTCTTCGACAATATGAAAACAAGTAACATCTAGTTTTTCTGATACACCACATCGTGGACCTTTACGTGTTCTACATGTGGCACGCATTGCGAAAATCGCGAGCTCTTCGTTGAATTCCTCCCCTACAAGTACTCCTCTCGCTCCCCCTTTACAATCCTCTTCCTTCTCCAGGATATGGTTCAAATCCTTGACAGTGATCGTCTTGGATGATCCGCTCATTTGGTGAAGGAACTCGCAAGGTGAAAGCCCACTAACCAGGCTCAGTTCTGTGACTCTGGCTAAATCAGTCCTGAGACGTCGAACGAATTCGCGGGCAGACGGTCGCCCTGAAAGATTAATGTCCCAGCACTATTTCATGCATGTCCATATCTCTTCGGTCCATTCAAAAGCATCCCAGAAAGCACTGGCAGCTTCTGGACGCGTGTGGTGGGCTCCTAATCTAACTTGGAGTGACGGGCGACTTATAGATCTACTGCAGTATGCAGATACTAAATGGATTGCTGATCATAAACATTGAAGGATTCAGTTTGGGCCTCGAGATCTAAAAAATCATTATCAGCCGACCTACTTTTGGCGCACGCCCGAGCATGTAGGTTGATAGCACCGTCAATACTTAATTAATATTGGGAGAACTGTTGACCCTCTTTTTTATATTTCCCCCCTTCCATCTATGAGTTGAATTTGATTCCGTGATAAAGATCTTTTCCAACGACTCATGGAATGCCAAGAGTCAGACGTACAATGACTTCTTGATTCGTTTCAGCGAGTGTGTTTATCTCAGTGCTCACGGTTTTGTTTTCTGTCGTTGACTTCCACTCCCAGCTTCATGCCAGAACAGACCTCGACTTGCCTTTTCGAAAGGACAGTCACAACACAAAGGCTCTCGTCAAAGACAGGGTTAGGTCCGACCTGGTATAATCTCAAGGCTATTACACAGGTCGGCAAATATCCTGTTGCCCGAGGAAACTTTGGCGACATATTCAAGGGCAAGTTTCGAGGTCAAGTGGTCTGCTTGAAAACGGCGCACATTCTGAATGTTCATGTTCAGGTTCTCGATGAGATGTTCCCCAATGTCATTGCCATCCATCCTCCTACGGAAGACCGCCTTGTTATTCGTTCAGTTGCGTAGGTGTCAAAGCCGCGTAGAGTACGACCAACTTCGGTTTCCACGCCTAGTTTCCCTCCTCTGATTAGTTCCAATTGAATCTGGATGGAATCCAAGGCTTCACGTGCGAGAACCGATTGGAGTATTGTTTGAGCTGATCCCGATTCCCTGTGAGCCCTCAAAACGACAGAACGTGAATCCAGCATCCAGCATATCTTCCAAGACTCTGTGGGACCTCGCTCCATTTCGTCGTTGCGGCTATGATGTTATTGGCTGCCTCGGTATCACACAGGTTCTTTAATATATCGACTTCCTTTGCTCTCATACACCGTGCAGTAATATCCTGCGAGCAAATGATTCCTGCAATCTTCACACCGTCGCAACAACTATATGTAAGGTAAGTATTGGTAACAGTCAGTCAATACGCGCTATGATGTACACACGATTTTGTCATCCACACGGCAACCCGTCTCAATATTTCTTGTTCACAAATGTCGGTTTCGTCAAATGCTGGTGAAGAGTCATTAATGAATTCATAGGTGTCCTCCATTGTGTTGATCGGCACCTTCCGCAGCGGGGACTGGGTATGATGTTTTTGAAGACACAAAATCTCGAGCCTACTAACCTCATGGTTACTCTTGATTGACACTGATGTGAGTAGAGGAATCGATCGATAGCCTAAAGTATGAAATTGAGTCTTCGGAGAAAAAAACGAAGCTGGACCTACGGAAGTAAGTATGTTAAAACTCTGATCTGCAGTCTTAGACGATCACCAGCAGAACCTAAAGGGCACTGGAGACGATGTCGCCTCTGGACACAAGACGGGAACAAGGCACACGGAGGTAACACGCGTTGCGGCGAGCACGGCGGTGACAGGTCGATATTAATCGAATCACAGGGCGCTAGCACAATAATGACACAACCATTGAAGCCCAAGCCACTGGGTCACATTTGCTGTGTTCGCGCTGGTATGTGGGCCAATCGAGCGCTCAGGCTCGTTGCAGTCGCGCTTGGAACAAGTTCTACAGTACAAGGAGCAAAGCAAGTAAGACATACAAAGGAATCGCATCCACATTTGCATCTAGGTAAAAAGACGGTGTCATATGCAACGATGGCGAACTAGACAAAGGCCCTTCCGACTGCTTGTTGAACACACAAACCTAGATCAGTGGAGAACTCGTGATTGTGGAAGCGGCCCGTCTCGTCTGAGGTTAAACGTCGAGATTTCTGCAGCAGGGCTGGACAAACCCAGCTAGTTGATAAGCCTCCAGTCTATGACACGGCTCAACATCCCTAGACGAGGGCCGTGACGCTCAGTATGAGAAGGCACGACAGAAATGAAAGATGGGAGGGTTGATGCGCGACCAGTGCCTGGAGATCCGAGTATACTAGCCGTCGCAATTTGGACAGCAATGGATCAGGTTGGGACTACCAAAAACTATTGGAAGCTGTTACCCTGATTTTCTCGTTTCTCACTCGCCCCAGCCACCAACCAATTGTATAACGAGACGTGTCACCAACTGCTTTTTTGTTGGTCTCCAACATCGGAGACATGGCCACGGAACTAATCTGAAGTCTGGCTTTCTGGTGGTCATCAGAGGTTTGGGACGATTGTTCAAGATAAATGGACGTACGGGCGATTTTTTCAATGGGATGAAAAGTACAGAGGATAGGCGGTGAAAGCAGGGAGCCCAGAAGGAGGTGCCTAGGTGGCGGTGGGAGGCATAAAGCAGAGACAAATTGCGTGTTCGAGAAAGGCCAGTTATGGTAGGTTGATGGTTGGTAGGACCGGACCGGGGGTCGATCACCAACTTCCATCTTTCTCTTCTGTCCTGCACATGTGCCGCCCAATTCCATCATATTCTATAACATACTTATAATTATCATCAATACGCATACAGCTCATATGTTCCTCCCCTTCTTTCCCGCACACTGCCCTAATACTTACTAGTGGGAGCCCGCAGTCTCAGGAAAATGAGGCCTGGATCTGTTCCTATTGAACGCACACCTTTACCGAAACTCCAACTGCTCGTCCTCTACTCGGTCCAATTCGCTGAACCCTTAACATCAACCGTCGTCCTCCCGTTTGTCAATCAGTTCGTACGAGACACAGGCGTTACTGGCGGAGACGAGCGCAAGACAGGTTATTATGCTGGGCTCCTCGTACGTACAGTTCCAGTCACATCCCATCGATGTTGCTGTTATCCATTCAATGGGTAATTCCCACTCGCTAGGGAACTGCTTTCTTCCTATCTGAAGGCTTGGTAGTCTTCCACTGGGGACGGCTTTCGGATCGAGTGGGGAGGAGGCCTGTCCTTTTGTTAGGACCAATTGGGCTCGCCCTTGCAATGCTCAGTTTTGGTGCCTCTACAAAGTTTTGGATGTTAGTTGCAACGAGATGTGCACAAGGAGTGTTCAACGGTAACATCGGTGCGAGGTTCTGGATACTTCCCATGTTGATTTGTAACTAACTCGCTATGATGTGTAGGTGTTGCGAAAACTGTCATCGCCGAGGTAATTTTATCCTATTTACATTACAATATAAGGTTAACTCTCAGTACATTCACAGATAACGGATCCCACAAACTTGGCAGATGCGTTTGCCATGATGCCGCTCACATGGAGCATTGGCACTTCTTCTGGGTAAATCGAGCCCATATCCACTTTATTTATAGGCTGCTGACTTCACCATTTCCTCCGACGGCAGACCGGCCCTTGGTGGCATCTTGGCAGAGCCAGTTAAAAGATGGCCCGGTGTCTTTGAAAGGATTCCTTACTTCACCGATCACCCCTACTTCCTTCCCTGTGCTGCGGCAGGTATCCTCGCCTTGTTGACCGCTTTGATAGCATTCTTTATTTTGAAAGAGGCGAGTCATTACTCAAACTCGTGATTCCATTTGGCTTTACTGACGAGCGGGATAGACACTACCGTCAGCAGTGGCAAAACAAGAAAAGCGAAGGCAGTCCACGGATACAGCGTCACTGCTCGGTGGTGATTCTCCAGGTTACGGGGCCATACATGAATCTACCAGTGCCGCACAGACTAATCATACAACGATCGCCGATGAAGAGGCCACCGTACCATTCAGAGGCCTCCTTATACCCCAAATCCTGAAGCCTCTATTGGCCTACTCAGCTCTCGCCTTCGTCAGCTCGAGCACGCAAGTCCTGTTACCCCTGATGTACTCCACCTCCATCCCAGTCGGCGGATTGGGGTTCGATGCGTATCGTATCGGCATTATCCTGAGCGCTTTCAGCTTTGTCAACGCCTTCGTCCAGCTATTCCTCCTCGCGAAGCTGGTGCGCCGATTCGGGCCTAGGACCCTTCTCGCTTTCGTGCAATGCGGATATGCCATCAATATCGGGATCTACCCGGTCCTGGGATTCCTTGTGCGTCGCGCCGGGAGAGTGGATAGCAAAGTATGGACTGTCGTGGTTGTGCAGTTGGCATCCCGACTGACGAATGGCTTGGGCTGGGGTGGGTGGACTTCTGATTTCTTTTGTAGTATGTCTTGTTACTGAGTAATGAGCGTTAGGTTCGATGCAGATACTCATCGTGGACAGCGCCCCGAATAGGGCGTCTCTGGGCGTAACTAACGGTATGGCACAGGCTGTGGGCTGCGTTGCGAGGTCCATGGGTCCATCCTTGGCATCGTCGTTATTTTCACTTTCGTTAGAGCGGAATTTGCTGGGAGGCAATCTGGTTTATCTGGTTCTTGTTGGGTTCGCTCTTGTTGGACTGCGTGTTACTTTACTCCTGCCGAAGAAACTTAGATCACAGAGATAGGCGAAGTGAAGGCCTACTCTAGACCATGTTACAATAGCGGAGGCACTTGTCTTGAAATAGAGGCATGAAAGATTGACCGAATATCTTCCTTCTCCGCGGTTCTTCGCTTAGACCTTACAACACCGGGCGTTTCTTCGTCAACGTAAAAACAAGTGACACATCGTTCATTATCTCCAAATAACATGACCCGCCGTGCCATGCTGATCCACCAGCGTCATCCACCTTTGCGTGTTCTACATGTAACACGTATTGCAAAAGTCGCGAGCCTTCGTTGGATTCCTCCCTTGCAAGTACTTCTCTCGTTCTCGCTCTCGCCTTTACAATCCTCCTCGATAGTCCACGAACGTGTACAGAGGTATTTCGACGGATCATGCCATAGCGGGGACTAATTTCTACTCATATACATATGCCTCGTCCTCGTTAACATCCTCTCGCACACCAAGTACCCTATTTATGAAATTCATAAGCAAACGATCGCACTGCCTAGTGTGTGTCTTTATAAGAGCCACCGCGCAGGATTCTTGATTCCCTGTGCCAATTCTTCAAAGAATGATAATTATACACTGACACTCTGCACCACTTTACACCTTTCAAATCGATGACTTGAAATGAAATCGAGTACCCCAAGACCTTCGCCTAAACCTGTGCAGACTCGAGACAGATTTGGCCACGCTGACGCCCACCTTTTCACTGCTTGGCTCGGTAAGATCACTAGCACTGGGTCGACAACTGGTTGACTTGGGCAGGATATTTTTCAAGTCCTTTATTGTAATCATCTCGAATGGCCTGCTCATCGCGCGACGAAATGCATAAGGCGAGAGCACACCGACCACTGGACTTGGTTGAGTGTCTTTGGCTATGCCTGTGGTTAGCCGTCGAACGGCTTCGTGGGCGGATGGTCGTCGTGAAGGGGTGACGTTCCAGCACTCCTCTACGCATGTCCATATCTCCTCAGTCAACCCAAAATCGTTCCAGGAAGCACTGGAAGCTTCAGGACGCTTGGGGCGGGCTCCAGATCTGACTTGGAGGGTGACGGTGGCATCGTAAGCGATCTCGGAGAAAGGGATTTCGCCAGTGAAGATCTTTGCGCATGTGATCAACAGCTGTACAATTTTGAATGTGTGAAGAGCGCACCTCAAAGAAAACGCATCCCAGGGCATACACGTCGCTCTCCTTGCTGTTTCTGACCGAAACATCGTTCTCAACGTCAAATAATTCGGGCGCCCGCCACCTGATAGAACCCGAATTCGAAGAACTCGTTGTCCACGAAACGATATCTGCATCCATGATAGTCGAGATGCCAAAGTCTGCCAAACGCGCCCGGCCAGAATCGTCGACGAGGATGTTCGCCTGTAAATCGAAGTCGTGAGATTGACGAAAATGTCTGGATGCTTATATATAATCACGTACGCCCTTGAGATCGCCGTGGATTATACTGTTATCGTGCAGGTAGGACAGACCACCCGCAACATCCTTTGCCTGCCTTGATTAAACGACCGGAGAGTTCTGAAGGTGCGAGAAGGACATACCAGTTGTGGTCGTGGAGCGCCGGTGTTATCCTTTAGGTAGGCGTTAATATTTCCGTTCTCCATCCACGGTGTCACGATTGCAACACGTTTGCGAAAAAGAAACAGTCCGTATATGGTGAGAACATTGGGGTGTGATAGTTGTTTCCATAGTATCGCTTCTTTCCAAAAGCTCTACAAAAGAACATGGTTATGGTCTTGAGATACCGTAGAGATAAGATGAGAGAAACTGACCTTCAGGAAATGATCAACCTGAGAAGTCTGATATAGACGCGTTGTTTTCATGCAAACCAACTGCCCACGAAATTCTCCCTGATAAATGTCCGCAAAGCCTCCCGAAACGATGGGGTATTCGCCAATCTGAGCTACATGCTTCAATTGGTAGCAAGATGGATATAGGCCTGATTTCGATGAGAGCCTCTGCGTTAAGGTGATGAGGTTCTTGCGGAATGACAACTCGAGGTCCGTTCTGTCAAGGAGCTGGGAGTAAATCTTAACGGCGAGAACGAACGGCGAACGCGAGGCGAACCGCACCTGTTGGAACGAATCGAGAAGTCCCTGCGCGTCGGGGCCTTGGCATGCAATCAGGTCCGTGTAAAGCTGTTTATCTCGAAAGATCAATGTTAATCGAGCGATCAAAAATCTAATGGAAGGGCGCATGAGGTTCATGAATCATGTGGTGAACAATGAGGACTTGCCTGTCCTTGTAGGTCCCTTCAACAGGTTCGTGAGGAGTGAGGAGTTTGAGAGATCTGCTAATCCAACTTGGGCTCAACTAAATTAAAAGTGTGCCGTTTCAATCATTTATGCAACGCACTTGAATTTAGCCGCGCCGCCTTCGGTATCATCCGGAGGCTCGCGCTGATATCTGCGCATACTGGCTGTTGACGAAGACCACAAGAGGGAGGAGGGGATGAACTGTCAAGTACTGTACCGTTATGACCACTGCTCGAGAGCGTATCAAACTTAGCTGAACTTCACTATTGTTCTTCACGAAGCGTTTAACTAGCGTTTACCAACCTATTGAATGAAACTATTATAACATCGATGGCAACAATATGAACAAAACGTGGCGAACAGCTGACATGTCAACGTTTCAACCCACGTTGACGTGTGTACTCTCACTGCTGTTCTGGTTCGGGATAAGTAGATGCTACTCCTCACGAAAGTCAAACTTAAGTTCAATCAACAATTGCGCAAGGCGCAGCACACTATCCGCACCTGACCCGGTCGAGTTTTGCTTGAGCAGTCAAATGCTTCATGGAGGAGTCTGGCGTCTGTAGAATACGTCTGGCGTCTATAGAACATGTCTAGCATCTATAGAAGACATCTGACGCCTGTAGAATACGTCTGGCGTCTACAAAAGACTCATCTGGCGCCTGTAGAATACGTATGAGTTCTTCGGCAAGTTCCGTTGGACATCAGAGTTCGTAAAGTCGCTGACCCATATACTTCTAATACACGTGCATGGCTTTTTTGAAGATTGTCAGGAACTTCCATGACCAGTCGCTCTACTGCAGCATAACCCACTCCCCGCCACAAATGCAGGCTCCGCATCGAATATTTCGAGCTTCAAGCTGGCTTACTATCCCCGGGCCCCGATATTGATGAAGTTCGAGTCGCGAGCCAACGATTTTTCATATCAAATACAAGCAAATACACCCTTTCCACATCCGCCTCGCCAGGTTGGGCAACATTCACACGATGGTGCCTCGGTTCGATTTCTCCGTCGGTAGCTACTGCGTCGCCTGCCTCCACAGGCGAGAAGCCTCCGACAACTCCCCGCTCTCAAGTGGCTAGCCGGCATTCCTTCCGCACATCGTTCTGCCACCCGACAACACCCACGGAGCACACGAGGGTTCTGGGGCCTCTTGATGGGACGCAGGCGTGCAAAATTCTCGTCTGGGAAGGCCCTGTGGAGGCTAAGCAAAGACGGGACGCGGTTGCGTCACGATCCCTACAGAAGTTAAGATCAAGGTGGAACAGACTCCATCATCCTAAACACTAGTTTAGCTAGGCCCTGCCAACGCCGCGACGCATCGAACGACATCGGCATCACCGCGCCATACCATGGTCCCAAACCGCCCAACGAACATTGCAAACACATTCGTCCAGGCCCTTTTCGCGGTCAAACAATAAGCTGATTGTGATGTACGGCGTTGGCACTGCTCCGAGTCAGGGTTGAGGAGGTGCGCCGCGGGTTTCGCCCTTCTTCTTTCGCTGTTTGTATCTTCTTCAACTTGGCACACTACACCTTCAATCGCCGCCCGCCTATTTTTCCTCGGGATGCGATGCCTACTTTACGGTACACCTAGCCGACCTTACACACTGTACACTCAGTTGGCATCGCCGCCGATCCCGACGTTCGTGCCTCTTGACTGCTCGGATGTCCAGCTCCCCAATTCACACCTTGTGCCCATACACGCACAATTGGATTTCCGGGGCTCCCTTTACGCATCCTAGGCATGCCCCACCACCCTTACAATTGCGAGCACCTCGGCCATAATTCATGTATAGTTGGAATGGGTGCAGCTGGAACATCCCCGATATCCGTCTGCGTCCTCTAAAGTTGTACCTAGACAATTTGCATACGGAACTAGAACAATTAACTTAGGATTATGAAATCTATGTAAGTACAGTCACTGTACTTTTTACCTGAGGCGTTTGACTCGAATTCGTAGCTTCAAGTTTGGTTCAATTAATATATACACAACAAATGTTACAACAAACCCAATACGTAAACGCAGCCCATATGTTATACCGACACAAGCATGTACCCTGAGGCTGTAGATCTACGACATTACACTGAGCCTAGAGCGACCCAACCACTCCCCTGTTGCAACGTGGGACCGTGGCGAGGATAAACCCAAGTTAACAACCACGTACATAAGCTTGTGATTCAGGGGAATTTCCAGACCATGGAATTGTTGAAGGTGTGCTCGTATTTCATGGTCGTTCGTTGATTCATCCTCGGACATTATCACCGCCGTTACAGTCCTGTCGAAGGTGCAGTGCGATGGTCTTATGTTTATCTAAGAGCTTCTTGAGTGGAGCATAGAGTACGAACCACTTGGGTTTCCACAAATAATCAGCTTTGACTAGCTCCAACTGAATCTAGACGGCATCCAAGGCTTTTCCCTTGATCTCTTTGGCGACTGCCTGGGCCGACACTTGTGATTCTTCGAAACGACGGACCCTGGAGCTGTCCCGCAGCATGTCTTTCTAAAGGGATTCACAGAAATGAGCTTCGCGTTGCTCTCCGATGCTCTGTTGCTGGAAGTGAGTAATTAGATGATATCATCAAATGGTGCAGAGAAGAAACTTACCCAACCATCCTGAGGCTATGTCGGAGCCAGCCCTACCCATGCAAATTCCAAGGAAGACTATAGAATTGGAATTCGTTTGTCAGGAGATGTTTCAAGTACCACAGAGATGGCTCACCTTCAGCCGTTGGCGACTACGTGCTCGAGAAAGCACCGACTCCATTGGGCAACGCGTCTGGAACTTGAATGTGCGTTTTCAAGCGAGCTCTTCAGAGTGCGCAGGGTAACATTGCCGCTAGGGGAGTCTAGCCACGCGAAAGCGATCAGCACGACAAAACGAGACAGAGAAAGCCATTGCAACTCACTGGGCACCGTCCCCTCCAAGGCCGTCTTATGACTGTAGACCATAAACGTCACTTCCCGTTACTATCGCCTCTCTCTCGTGTGGCATATTGGGTCCGAACAGGTCTCAAAAGATCTTGGAATGTCGCGATGTTGTTCGAGGGAAGGACACGCCAGGTTGTGCGAAGGGTGCACAGCTGGGTCCAGAAAGTCAAAGCGGAACAGACTAAGAGGCTGTGGATTTGAGGGCCGCCGTCAGTCTGGCACTATCGTAAGACAGATCGAGGGCTATCGAGGGGCGTAACTCCTGGCGAATATCCGCTTTCCCATCCTGACGCTGCCTAATCATACTAACGGCCTTTAGATACGTGCAGTGGAGATGTGATGTTGTCAGAGGCTTGATACGATTTCTCAGGGGAAGAGGGCGTACGGTAGTAGTAGCAGAGGGGGGTTGACTGCAATTTGGATAAGCCAGGAATCCCAGAGTGGTTTGAGAGAGCAAAGCCAACGCGGTTGAGTTGAATACGGAGTAGGTTGGGGAAGGCGGCCTATTATATATATACTATATAATAGTTCCTAGTGCTAGTGAGGCTGGTCTGTACTGTAGCGGGATACACAAAGTAAATTGTAATAGTTAATACTACTAATGGCATTGGCAAAAGTCCATTTCATCTATTTAAGCGCCCAGCCTCCACGCACGTTCTTCAACGTCTGTCGACTCATCTGAACGATATTCTACAACATTTACGAATTAAATGGCCCGAGAGCTGAAAAGAAGCCGAAACAGGCTAATCGCATGCTTCAATCCCTTGGTTGAGGGTAGGTTGAGGGGTTGTTATGACGCGGAGAGGTGTGGCCTCTCGGGAGTCGGAGGCAGAAGGTAGAATGAATACAATATGAGGGGTTGTAATGACATGTCAGAACCTAATTGATTTCCGGATGGAGTGATTCATGGGCGCCTGCGTCCGACTCGGTGCTGTCAACCAGCCTCCCACAGGCACCGCCTGCAGTTCCACCTCATGCAGTCCTCGCCTGGTGTGTGAAGTCTGACGTGATAGTCAGATCGGTGGTACAGGCAAAGGGGCCGAACGGACATGGTTACTTCATGACTTGCCGAAGAGTGGAAGTAAGCGAAGAACCAATATATCCTTTCGTGTCGGAGCCTCGCATATCCAGAACGATCTTTCTCAGGAGCTTCCGTCGTGCGATGATTTGACAAGACATCCCCACTATCACGATATTCTGTGAGAGAAGACATGGTCGTCGTCGAACCTAATGTAGAGAGAGACAAAATAGAGGAACAACAAGATGTCGCACGTAATACCATGCTGAGCGTGCCGTCCCCAACTGCTCCTGCAAGAACCTGATTGACCCAGAAGATACTCCCGTCTCATAAATGAAACACTCGGCTCACTGAGAATATGGTGTCAATTAAAAACACGGGACAATCCACCTGCAAATACGAACTAGGGGTTGGTTGAGTGAAGAGGTCGTTTCATGTGTCCGAAGGTGCATGTTACAAGCCTAGACCAAAGGCGGGTGGAGAGCAAGTCGTAAACTGTACAACCATTAGCACACTCCCGAAGGCTCGAATTGCAAGTCCCATAGAATATCGGCCGAAAGAGAAGTGGTGCCTTCGCTAGCGATGGAGCATAGCTGCAATTCACGATTAGTAAAAGAACAATTACATACGTGACAATTACATACATACTTAGTTAGCAGATGCGAAACTAAACACTGGATAACGAGGTAAAGCTGTCGGCCTGCTCCACGGCGAAGGGATCCAGTCAAAGTTGTTGAAGGAACCATGCATCTTCTAGACGACATTGCCGGAGTACAGAAGAAGTAAACTCAACTCACTGGTTGAGACAGCGCCCGATACATCTTTGGCTGCACTGACCGAGCTTCGCAACAAGAACAGGCTTCCTCAGGTGGACTTCCTCGTGCCTTCGCTTGAACAAGGGGAAGTCAATTGGAAGTCGGGGAACATTTGCATCTGGGTGTTCCAGGAAAGGTACGTCCAGGCCTCCTGTCCCAAAATGGGTGCTCCAAATGTGCGGATTTCGAAAGTCCTTGTCGGACTGTCCTAATGGTGAACATATGCCATGATCATTGCTGCGCTCAGCGCACTGGCGCTGGAATCAGCCGCCAGTAACAGCTAGGAACTTGAGCGCTTGAAAGCTTGAGCCTTCGGCCTGCGCAAAAGCAGCCAGCACGATGATAGGCAACAGAGAAGAGACGTCGCTCGACAATTGTCTCAAATCACAATGATCATTGCAACGCCCAGGAAACGCCATACATCCCTCCCTCCCCGCTGATTTCGCCCACCCCACCTCGAAGGCACCATTGATATTTCTGACATACTCCTTACTGAGACGGTCAGCACGGCAATTACACGACAATGTAGATGCGAGTCACTCAGCGATACAGATTGATAGTCATGTCCTCCTTCACCAAATGGGAGTCTCGGTCATCTTCGACATTTTCTCAGCACGCAGAATCAACACCTTCCTTTGCTATCCACAATACCGCAACGTCTGTTGCGGAGGGGAAGATGGTGGTTGGGGCTCATCCATCAATAGCTTTTGGGCTCGTGGCTTATCCCACACTCCTGCGGACAACACCATGGGGAGTCGTGCTCTGAATGGGCCCAATGTCACAAAATGGCAATGTCGATGAACCTCTGGGCACTCCTGGCAGCGTCGGGTGGCAGTAATGGTAATCCAAAGTACTTGTCGAAAGACAGATATTGTACGGGTGGGGGTACTTGTCATATCAGTGGGGATAACCCTCTTTCCCAACCAGACGTCACCTCCAAACTAACTTAGGGAATCGGATGACCTTGGAGTGGCCACTACTGCCACAAACCAGACGCACACGCGGAATGCAGATGCGGTGTGTAATACAATGTAAGGCATTGCAAGCAGAAATCGTGTTGGGAATGACCTGAAAACATGACGAAACCTAGGTGATACGAAGTACGCGAAAGAAGCCATAGCCAAATAGGACCAAATAGCGCGGAAACCCTAGTCGGAGGTTCCTCAAGAAAAATTCAAAAACCTTTGCGGTCGGAAGCCCAACTTTTTCTTGGGAGAGGAAGTGATAGGCTTCTGGTGGATAGATAAGATAATATCAGCTCTATCCACACTCGTGAGAAAGTCTATCGTTACCATGCTGTTCCCGGGATCAGGCGGGCCCTCCACTCTGTCCTGAATCAGTGTCAAATAAGCCGTGAGAGATAGTGAAAACGTACAAAATGGTATAATCGCCACTCTCGCTCAGATTGTTGAAGCTTATGCTGTCGGGGTCTGCTTCGACATACATCGTTAATAAAGTCCAGCTCCCAGCACTGCTTTGTGGGGCTTCGTCTGCTGGCTCCGAGTCCCTGTCCTGTCCCTGTTCCTGTTCCTGTTCTACTCTTGCTGCCACCTCCACCTCTGCGCCAGGGGTATCATCATGTTCCTTTCCCTGTGATACCAGCCTTCTCAACACCTCTGCCGTGATCATTTCGAACTCTCCATTCATTTTGCCACGAAAATCAGACCGTGACATCATATCGGCTTCTGGGCTTTGTCGAGGGCCAGTGGTAGTGATGTTGGCATTTAAACGATGAAAAATTATAGTTGCGGTGGGCCGTTTCGAGGGCTCCCTTTCCCAACACGGTTCCATGCATGCCCATATTTCTTCGGTCAGCCCAAAATCTGTCCAAGACAAGCTCGAAGGATCGGGGCGCGTTGGACGTCCGCCCGTTATGATGTGGTGGGCAACAGCGTCGGTCACAATATCAGGAAACGGAAGCTTTCCTGTAAAGATCTACACGCCATTAGTTGGCAGATGAATGGATGGCATGGCATTGTAATGTAGGAGGCGCACCTCCCAAGCAACACATCCCAAGGCATACACATCACTCTCCTTGCTGTTCGTTGGAACACTACCTGGCCCTTGCAACACTTCGGGCGCCCGCCATCTGACGGTACCGCCTTTCGAAGAAGGTGTCTGCTGCGACGTCCACGAAACGATATCTGCGTCCAAGACCGATGAGATGCCGAAATCGGCCAACCTCGCTCGACCTGCGCTATCGACAAGAACATTTGGCTAGACAGTCTTGCATAAGCTTTACGAGAGTGAGTATAAGAGTCGAACCCGTACACTCTTCAAGTCTCCATGAATTATGTCATTATCGTGGAGGTACTTCAACCCGTTTCCGACATCCATAGCCTGTAGCGCGGGGATGAGACGGGAGCCCCTGAGTGTACAAAATAAAGACGTACTAGCCGGACTCGCGGAGTGTCAGGTGTTTTCTTCAGATACTCGTGGATGTCCTCGTTCTCCATCCACGGAGACACAATGCACACACGATTCTTATGGATATATATTCCATATATCTCTACTATGTTCGGATCTGATAATTGGCCCCATAGTATTGCTTCTTTCCAGAGTTTCTGATAAGAAGATACCAGATGCTGAGGACGAGGTACGGCGGATCTGACTGCTTGAACTGACCTTCAACATATGGTCAACCTGAGTTTTCTTATAGAGGCGCACTGTCTTCAAGCAGACCACTTGGCCTTGAAATTGGCCTTTGTATATGTCGGCAACACCCCCAGCTGCAACAGGATCTTCGCCGATCTGTGTAACGTCCTGAAGGTTGTACGAAGTCGGAGCTAGTGCTGCCTTCGACGAAAGTCTTTGTGTTGCGATAATGAGATCTTTTCGGAAAGACGACTTGAGGTCGGTTCTGTCAAGAAGCTGGCAGCGGGAGTTAATTGAGAACAAAAAATGCTACGAAATGTACGCACCTGTTGAAACGAATCAAGGAGCAGTTGCGCGTCTGATGCTTGGCATCCCGTGAGGTGCTTGCAGAGTGCTTTATTGCGGAAGATCAACTCCAATTGAGGGATGATAGCAGGGATGCTAATCAAGGACGGTTGGTAATCAGTCACCTTAAAATAATCGACAGTTGTATTCGCTTACGGAGAGTTGAGCTGCTCCCCAGAAGAAGGCTTCTGACCTGCCACGATTTTCTCGAATCTTGCAGTCCAAGTTGTTCCCTTGTGAGCAGTAATCGTCTAGTATCAATTTTCGAAAATGGGAAAGGTTTGCTTACCACTTGATCTTCGCTTTCAGATGATGGTGGTACAGGCTTGGTGCTGTGATTGCTTGTGTAAAATCAGGCTGTGTACCGGGATATCCAGAATGAACGCACAAAGATTCGTTATTTCTATCATGCATTTTCTGCTCGCCGCGACAACAGGATTGATGAAAGGGTATCAGGCTGTAGGCCTAGCTAAGTCTCGACGAAATAGAATTGTCAACAGACTAACCTTATAATGTCGTGAGATGGCGCAGTGGCGGAATGGATGGCCCGAAATGATGTGTCAACCACAAAGATCGCAGTGTTGAATGGCGGGGTAGTCGTATGATCGGGTTGTTTTATGATGATCTAAAGATGAGAGTTAACATTGAAGTGTTTATCTACTTCGGCAACTTTGAGACAACGAGGCAGAAGCAATCTGTCCAAAAACTTACGCAACTGCGGAGTCCTCGGATAACATACTAGATCGCGTGTATGCACGAGCGCTCAGCCTCGCAGAGATCCCGAGTGGTCGGGTATGAAGCATGTTCTACGACATGTGTATTCAATTGTATTCGGGCGCTCAGGAGCTGAAACGGTCTCACGGGATAGTGCTATGTTCGAAGGAAGGTCGCGAGGCGTGTGTGTATATGAAGCACGAGATGCTCTAGAGTGCACACAATGATAGGAACACCTAACGCTTAGCCTCGAGGGTGCCGTGCGTGAAGCTTGAAGCTCAAAAGTTGAAACTTGCTCTACATGTGTATGTCAATCATAGTTCAAGAGCTGAAACAGCGTACTAATGTCAATATCCTATGCCATGTCCTTATTGGGGGTGAAAGCCTCCCGCAGAAGTTTATCAGAACTATCGATACCAATCCTCCAGCGTGGTAAAGATGTGTGTGTTCCTTTTGGCCTGTCCCAAAAATAAGCAGAGCCTAGCCTCAGTGACCTGTCACGCATAACCCCGTTGGGCTCTCTATGTACAGCCTACCATCACATTTAATAAGGCCTACCACTGAGACGTGGTCACCCAGTGCATATAAGCATGGCCGCAGTTGGGCCGCAGTCTTTGGGGTGAATACCAAGTGGCAGGCGAAGTCAGGTGTTCTGACGGCCAACGCTTCTCATGGAAGTCGTGCATAGTGAATAAACCATCATTTCAGTCTTTTCTTGGAAATAGGAAAACATTGAATACAACAAGTAAATCGCGAAGAAATACTGGATCGGAGAAGAGATATCAGGCCAAGAATATTAATCAAGATTCGATTGAGATTCGAAATTTTGGCGGCGGGGCGTCCAAAAACGGTTCGTCGTCGTGGACTACAGCGAGCATACACTAAAGCATGATAACGGGGTTGTCGTGGTCACCACCCGTTTAACTACAGCGAGTGATAGATCACCCTTATGCTGTAATTACAGGGTTTGATTATTTGCTTGTACGGGGTCTGATGCGGTGGACAATTGCAATGTAGTAGCAACTCAGTGGCATGTACGCGGGCGTTGTTGACGACAGCAGTGTTAACCGCAGCCACGGCGTCCATGTTCGCGATGAGGTTGGTCACGACCGATGTGATATTGCGGTTCGTACGAGCCAGACCCACCGGGCCCCTTTCCCCAACAAGAGGCAGGAGTAACGGGATCCTCGCAACAGTGACAGCCAGTGTTGTAGAGTACAGCGCCAGGGCGGGTCCCGCTGGCTCCCCCCCTCCCCCCTTCCTTTCCCTGTTCCTTTTTCTTCCCCTGTTTCCTTTCCCCTTCCCCTTCCCCTTCTTCCTTCCCCGCTTCTTTATTGGAGACACAGGCTCGTCCGACTTGGACTCGGACCCAGACCCGATGATCTCCAGAGTGCACGAGCGGGTCATCCTCAACGCGCGGGGCATCACGAGGGAGGAGATCGTAGTTGGGGCGGTCTCCGTGGCCAAGAAGTCACAGCGAAGCCGATTGGCGAGTGTGATTGAGTAGTCGCGAAGCCTGTCCCAGTTTGACGGGGCCAATGGTTCGTCGGAACCCGTCGTATCAGCGCATGCCAATTTTTAATTTTGAAGGTGATAGTGAAATGGGCTTTGGAAAAATTTCCGAGGGCGCTACTAAAGCGAAACTTTTTCTTGAGGGGGGTATTAACGGACTGCTGGTGGATAGGTCTGTCATGAAGCAGTGTCAAACAAGCTTTATCAGATCCACAAAACACCAAGAGACAGCGAAAACGTACGAAATGGTATGATCGCCACTCTCGCTCAGATCGTTGATGCTTATGCTGTCGGGGTCAGCTTCGACATACTTCGGCAATAAGGTCCTGCCCCCTACACTACTTTGTGGGACTTTGTCTGTTTTCTCCGAGGCCCTACCCCTCGCCTGTTCCTGTTCTACTCTTGCCGCCTCCTCCTCCACCTCTGCACTACGGGAATCATTATGTTCCTTTCCCTCTGATACCAGCCTTCTCAACACATCCACCGTGATCATTTCGAACCCTCCGTTCATTTTGCCACGAAAGTTGGAGCGTGACATCGTATCGGCTTCTGGGCTTTGTCGAGGGTGAGCGGCGGTGATGTTTGCATTCAATCGATGAACAATCATAGTCGCGGTGGGCCGTTCCGAGGGTTCCCTTTCCCAACACGGTTCCATGCATGCCCATATTTCTTCGGTCAGCCCAAAATCTGTCCAAGGCAAGCTCGAAGGATCGGGACGCATTAGGCGTCCGCCCATTATGATGTGGTGAGCAACGGCGTCGGTCATAATGTCAGGAAACGGAAGCTTTCCCGTAAAGATCTACACGCCATTAGTTGACAGATGAATGGATGGCATGGCACTGTAATGTAGGAGGCACACCTCCCAAGCAACACATCCCCAGGCATACACATCACTTTTCTTGCTGTTCGTTGGAACGCTACCTGACCCTTGTAACACTTCAGGCGCCCGCCATCTGACGGTACCGCCTTTTGAAGAAGATGTCTGCTGCGACGTCCACGAAACGATATCTGCGTCCAAGACCGATGAGATGCCGAAATCAGCCAACCTCGCTCGACCTGCGCTATCGACAAGAACATTTGGCTAGACAGTCTTGCATAAGCTTTACGAGAGTGAGTATAAGAGTCGAACCCGTACACTCTTCAAGTCTCCATGAATTATGTCATTATCGTGGAGGTACTTCAACCCGTTTCCGACATCCATAGCCTGTAGCGCGGGGATGAGACGGGAGCCCCTGAGTGTACAAAATAAAGACGTACTAGCCGGACTCGCGGAGTGTCAGGTGTTTTCTTCAGATACTCGTGGATGTCCTCGTTCTCCATCCACGGAGACACAATGCACACACGATTCTTATGGATATATATTCCATATATCTCTGCTATGTTCGGGTCAGATAATTGCCCCCACAGCATTGCTTCTTTCCAGAGTTTCTGATAAGATACCAGACGTTGAGGATGAGGTACGGCGGATATGACTAGTATTGCTCAAACTGACCTTCCACATATGGTCAATCTGGGCTTTCTTATAGAGGCGCACTGTCTTCAAGCAGACCATTTGGCCTTGAAATTGACCTTTGTATATGTCGGCAACACCCCCGGAGGCAACAGGATCTTCGCCGACCTGCGTAATGTCCTGAAGCCTGTACGAGGTCGGAGCTAGTGCTGCCTTCGCCGAAAGTCTCTGCGTTGCGATAATGAGATCTTTTCGGAAAGACGAGCTGAGGTCTGTTCTGTCAAGAAGCTGGCAGTGCGAGTTAATGGGGAACAAATAATGCTACGAAATACACGCACCTGTTGAAACGAATCAAGGAGCAGTTGCGCTTCTGATGCTTTGCATTCCGTGAGGTGCCTGCAGCGTGATTTATCGCGGAAGATCAACTCCAATTGAAGGATGATAGCAGGGACGCTAATCATCGGCGGTTGGTAATCAGTCACTAAATCATTGACAGTTATATTCGCTTACGGAGAGTTGAGCTGCTCCCCAGAAGAAGGCTTGTGACCTGCCACGATTTTCTCGATTCTTGAGATCGCAATTGGTCCCTTGTGAGCAGTGATCGCTTGGTATTAATTAGAAGTTAGGAAAGGTTTGCTCACTGGCACTTGATCTTCGCTTTCAGATGAAGGTTGCACATCCTCGGTGCTGTGATTGCTTGGGTAAAATTAGGTTATGTATCGAGATATTGAGAATCAACGCACAGAGATTCAATATTTCTATTGTGCATTTTCTGCTCGCCTCAATAACAGGATTGATGAAAGGTTATCAGGCTGTAGGCCTGGCTAAGTCTCGACGAAATAGAATCGTTAACATTCTAACCTTGAACCACCACAATATCGTGAGATGGCACAGGGGCGGAAAGGATGACCTAGAATGTTGGGTTAACAACAAAGATGGTAGTCCTGAAGGACAAAGTAGTCGTATGGTCAAGTTGGCTTGTGACGATCCATAGATGAGAATTAACATTAGAGTCTTTATCTGCTTTGGCAATGAGACAGTGACCAGCTGCAAAGTTTGCGCAGAAACTTACACGAATACCGAGTTCTCAGATGGCATACTAGATCCCTTGTATGTACGAGCGCTCAACCTCAAAGAGATGCCGAGTGGTCGGGTATGAAGCATGTTCTACAACATGTGTAATTCAATTGTACTCGCATGCTCAGGAGCTGAAACAATCTCACAGGGTAGTGCTATATTTAAAGGAAGGTACGAGCGATGCTTGTGTGTGATATGAAAGACGAGATGATGCACAATGCACACAATGATGGGAAACCCTAGCTCTATTATGTAAAACCCAGCTCTCACCTCCGCCCGGCAGCCCCGACGATGCATCCATATACAGGCATCGAATGCGCATCAAATATTGATTCAGGGACGAGGACGCCCGCCAAAAATCACTTGTTCTCGCCTGCTGGATTGCATACTCGCGCCCTGTAGCACTGGGTAATAGGGCACGTAGCATCGGGCTTAGAGACATCCTGCTTAGCAGGGGCGCCAAAGGCGTGGCGCTTTGCGTTGAGAGGCCACAAAGGTTGAAGCAGGTTCAATGTTCACTGATGCGTTGCACCCGGCCTAAGTGAAGAGGCATTAGATTACCCTAGCCTTTCCTCTGCCTTGTCAAACAGTGCCAGATCCGGTGAAAGGCCGAAAAGTATCTAAATGTCTGTAGACCTTGTCATCAATTGGTGTCCCGGACGTGTCTTCACATGCTTTCCAAGTCTGCTTGCACAATAGTCGAATCTCCTCGGCACCAGTTTTAATCAATTATGGTATACCCCTAGCACAGGGCATCAATCATATTTCAAAGACCTTGGTTCCATATCCATGAGCTACATTTCGCCTTTTTGACATACTTCTCTTACATGTAGCTCATTAGCATTATTATAGGTGACAGACTTTGTAGTACTAGTCAAATATGGTACGGAGATACACTTATTAGACACTGTACCACCGCATCACGATACATGTACATACCCCTCAGATGATCATCCATGGGGGAAAATGACCTTGCTTTTTCCACCACGTTACACCCCTCCCCCTGCTCATTTATCTATATTCCTCATGTCATATGATCACCTGGGGGGTAATTCCACCTTTGGAAGTGACTAGATACATGCCTATATCGAGTTCTGGTGGCCATGTTCTCCTCCTCTCCTGGCTGATATAATGACCTATTTTGATTTTTAGGGGCACAGGAAAGCAAATGTAACTCCACGAACACTATAAATAAAGTATAATCCTTTCAATCGTCAAAAATAAAGGAAACCACAGGGATACTGTAACAGTGCTCGCTGTCTGCGATGATGTTGAGCGAGGGGGGATCTAACGCCGAGACAGCAATGGAATCTAGATATCCATTTGTGGAGGGACTGCCCAGTATGCCAGCAGTAAGGGCGGGCGGGAAATGAACGTAAGATGCCGAGCGTGCCGTATTGCGTGCATGTTGAAGACATGATATATCCAAGATATATCATATACGCCCTGTGGATTGTAGGGTAATATATCACGACTGTGTAGACCTGTGATATATCAAATCCCCAGATATGTCTGCCCAATGAAGTGTATCACCTGAAAAAAGTACATACCGTGAAAATCCGATATTGAGTATCATCAAAGCCTCATCTCTCGACATTCCATCAGAAAAGATGACTCCAAATATATAGATATACATATATAAGCAGCCCCAACACAAGTGAATCCGGAATTGAATCGATCTGCGCGGTTTGTGTAACGAAAGCTGCATTCAAGTTAACATGCGCAGGCTTGCGTCAGATTCTGCCACGGTGGCCGCCCCGACTACCTGTCGTCCAGTGAGAGACGGCCACTACTTAACTCGGTACCGAGCCGACGGTTGGCTGACTTCTCCAGGAAGATCCTCAGGTCCTTGACGGTGATCATCTGGAATGGAACCCTCATCTTGTGACGGAACTCGCGAGGCGAAAGCATTCCAACGTCCGGACTCGGTCGAGTGTCCTTGGCTAAATTTCTCGCTAGACGGCGGACAAGTTCATGTGCGGACGGGCGTCCTTGAGGATTAGCGTTCCAGGACTGCTCCATGCATGTCCATATCTCTTGGGTCATTCCGAAAGCGTTCCAGGATGGACTGGCGGGTTCTGGGCGGGCGGGGCGTATGCCAGATCTGACTTGAAGGGTGACGGTAGTGCCATAAGGGATGTCGAAAAATGGAACTTCGCCAGTGAAGATCTTCGTATGCGTAGTTAGAAGTAAAATCGATGAACTGAAGTGTGTGAAGTGAGTACCTCGTAATAAACACATCCCAGGGCATACACATCACTCTCCTTGCTGTTTCTGGCAGAAACGTCATTCTCGACGTCAAATAACTCTGGGGCTTTCCACCGAACAGAACCCCCTTCCAGAGAGGTTGTTGTTTGTGTCGTCCACGAAAGGATATCTGCATCCATGACAGACCAGATGCCAAAATCGGCCAAACACGCCCGGCCAGATCCGTCGACGAGGACGTTTGCCTGTGAATAGAGGTGGTAAGATTAACGAAAATGACATGGTACAATCATATCCACGTACACCCCTAAGATCACCGTGGATTATATCGTTGTCATGCAAGTAGGACAGACCACCCCCAGCATCCATTGCCTGCATTAAACTCGCGATGGGAGACTTCTGAATGTGCGTGAAGGACATACCAGTTGTGGCCGTGGAGCATCGGGATTATCCTTTAAATAGGCGCCGATATCTCCATTCTCCATCCACGGCGCCACAATCGATACACGGTTGCGGAAGAGAAACAGTCCGTATATGGTCAGCACATTGGGGTGTGATAGCTGCCCCCACATCATCGCGTCTTTCCAAAAGCTCTACACACAAAGAGTTATGATCTTGAGACACTGTCGGGATGGGATGAGCGGACGGCGGAACCGACCAACCTTCACCACATGATCGATTTGAGAGGCCTGATAGAGACGCGTTGTTTTCATGCAGACCAACTGCCCTTGGAACTCGCCCTGGTATATGTCCGCAAAACCTCCCGAAGAGATGGGATATTCACCGATTTGAGCTACATTCCTCAACTTATAACACGACGGATGTAAGCCTGATTTCGATGAGAGTCTCTGCGTTGTGGTGGTGAGGCCCTTGCGAAATTGCGACTCCAGGTCTTCTCTGTCGAGAATCTGGGAGTGCAACTCAACGACGGGAAGAGAGGGGACGTGAGATGAGCGCACCCCTTGAAATGAATCGAGAAGTCTCTGTGCATCTGGGCCTTGACATCTCACCAGATCCTCACAACGCTCTTGAGGGAAAATAGATGCCAATTCAGCCATCAAAGGCCTAATGGAGAGGGGCGAGTTGAATTCCTGAAACATGTTGGGCAAGGACGAGGGCGACGTGCTTGTCTTTCGAATTTTCCAGCTTCCTGGGAAAGGTGAAGAGCTTAAAAAATCCACGAGCCCATCTTGATCCCAACAAAATATGAATTTATATATGTTCCCGTCTTGATCTATGGATCCCAACGTACTGGAGTTTAGTAGCACCAAACGAGCGGATGGCCTGAAGACCCTTGAACTTGAACATGACTCGGCTGGGTTGACCGGGAGGATTTGCAATAAGAGAATGAGGGCGACAGTTTGTCCTGGTCCTGTACTATGTACTTGTGTCCTTCAAGTGACGTGCGGGGCGGAGATATTGTTGTATATTTTTTGAAACGCGTTTTGGGGTCTGGATTGACATTCATTGGACGTGGGAGTGCCAACGTTTTTCCCGGCCCCCACTCTTCCCAATTTAATCAAGCCAACCCGTACAGCTGTCATCAATAGAACCATCAACATACATACTTCGCCGCCCCGATCTGCAAAAACCCTCAGAATACTTCGCTCAAGTCTTAGTTTACGTTCCAACTCCCCCCCCCATTGTTCGTCGCTCAGGCCAGCTGGAGGATTACGTCCTCTTCGAGTTTCCTCAATACCGGGTCAGGGAGTCGAGGTTACAATGCACGCCTGCTTGGGGGATTCGGCGTGGATTTGGGGCGGCGGACGTGATTCTACTTGCCCTATAATCGATTTCGAAGGCAGATGATTTCAATACCTTTAATCATCCTCGAATTCAGTGGTGCATAGAGCGCCACATCATTAATGTGAGGGCCAGGACGTAATCGCGTTAAAAGATCGGGCCAAAAAATTGGACGAAACCAACAATCCCAAGAGACTGCCGTTCCTGCATGGCGGTCCAGTATCCCCCATCTCCGCTTGCCCAGTACCCCAATTATAAGCTGAGCTTGAGCCTAGTATGTGATTCACACATACACGACACACAAGCCCACGGGCCGCCGGGCTCGGCCCAATTCCGATGCCATCGTAGACTGTCTTTCAACCTGAGACAACCCTTCCTTGCGATCCCAATAGGCAGAGGGCCGCGGGGCTTGTGGTGACGTGGACCTGCGTGTAGGTGATGGTGGTGGTCTGTATTATGCTGGCGAGGTCCCAATCGTTAGGCAACTCTTCGGCCGAGGCTTAAAATTCCCGAAGATTACACAGATGTGTCTTACGCGGCCGGGGAACAGAACCACGTCCATTCTAATCTTACTCGCAGGTAATATGTTCCCTTCGAAGAATGAACCTTGGACTCTGCACCCCTCTCCCACGGGACTTTCCTTGGAGCGTCGGTAACAGCTATGAACGCCGGCGTCGCTGATCTGCTCTCCTCCACGCTTTATGCTTCCAAAAATGGAATGTTGTATGGGAGGATGGTGTTCGTCTCTTGTGAGCTCAGGTTAGCTCGTGGTTTTCATGTATATGCACAGTTCTAGGGTCTACGTACACTGGCATGTTCAGGATCTGTTTCACATTGTCAACATCGCGCTTAAGCCAACAGGGTGATCGAGAAATTCACTTCTGCCGGAACTTGAGGCAAGAGCCCTGACTAGTATACTATATCGAGCAAAAAGATCCGTTCCGTTCTGCAAGGTTACTTGCACATGCTGGAACGCTTTCAACTGATAGAAGTAAATGAAATTATGTCTATTGACTCATTCTACCGGATATGTACACTTTATTCCTGCATACCCCTCATGATCGAGAGGAGATGCAATTGTCCAGTTCGTTCGAGTTCAAGGGGCCCGAGGGATGTCAACTTTTTTGGACTCCGACACGGCTCAGAAGGTGGCGGATCGAGAAGGTTGGTGTCCAGGTCCACCCTGGATGTATCCTAGTCCTACGATGCCGCGCTCACCAGATATACACTTACGTCCACTGCACACGCTCGACACACAGAACGCCCAGTTCCACCTGAGCCCGGCATCCTAGGATTCTGACGCCAGATCCCCAAGTACCGCCCATACCGAAGCTGGCCCATCGCGAGCCACCACTTCCCCTCCGAGTCATCGGGCCCGTCCGGTTCTGGGTCTGATAAACCTGGCCTGCAGACATTATCCACATCTTGGACATGTCCAGACGAAATGCTTCTGGCTCTGGCTCACATTCTCCATATCACATTCAAATTGTAAGTGCTTTCCCAGATCGAGTGCTACACATGTGCTGACTGAACGCCTCTGAAAAGAAACAAACTGCGAGCTTCCCAGACCTACGACTCGAACCCGCCGCAGAAGTCCTGCTGTACCTGGAGTGGTACGACCTACTTTGTGTGTGCCACGTGGGTCGAAATTCTCGCTGTTACCGATTCCTAAGGCACTCAAAAGCATCAAGGTCGCTGTACCTCGTGAAAGGCGGGCGATGGCTTCTCGTCACCTTGCTGAAATTGGGCGTGGTGGAAGCGTGTGATCTTGATTCTCCTGGGATGGAGGGTATGGAGTTGCTGCCGCCTACGCTGATCAACGCTGCAGGCTCCCTCAGGTGTGCATGGGAAATCATGGTGCGAGCCGTCATGCTGCCCAGACACGAGGCCGGACCGCGCTTCGAGGCGTACCTTGTGTGCTCCTTGCATGTTGAGGAACCGTCCTTCGGCGGTCAGCCTTCGCGAGGATCCTATAGCCGTCTCTATCGGCCACCCAGCTGTCATGGCCCCCGTGCAGATATTTGACGGGGCGTGTTCGACGTCGTCCAAACACAGAAAGGGAGAGCTAGATCCCGGGAGGTTTAACTTGGGTTTCATTGTTTCACCATTCCATAGGTAGTTCAGCATTCTCATGAGTTGATCTATCTGCGAACTGCAGAAAAGGGTTTCCCTACGTGAGTGACTCAACACTTGCCTGGAGTCGCTCTGAAATCCCACAACAGCTGCTCTGGCAAGTCACAATCCTCCTTCACTCTCCGGGGGGTCGTCAAGCACCCAGACCGGCACACAAGGCTTAACCGCCCCTTCTCCTTTTCCCTACGCTGCACCACCAACGCCTTGATCTCCCTCAGCAGCACACAAAGCTTCGCGAGACCAGCCTGCATCTCATCCGCGGCCTCATGATCACCAACCGCCAACTGCCGCACAGACTCCACTTGCCGCGCAATAACTTCCTGGAATGGCCCTTATCGTGGACGGCCTCGATGCACAAGGGCGTCTGCGAAACAGCATCTGCAGGTAGTGTTCCTTCCAGCGCACGCGCGCACCGGCGGAGTGGGATTTGAGTTCTACGATCTTCGGCTGAGGGACTACAACGCGGCCAGGTTCGAGAGCCAACGCAGGCTCCGAGACTGCAGGGTGTAGGCTCTTCGTAGCATCCGCCCCAGCCGCGAGCCACAAGCGTTCCTTCGCCGATAGTAGTATCCTGCGGTGGTATTGCAGGTACTTCGAATGGCAAACATGCGTCGACTTCGAACCGTACCACCATCCTGACCCCTTGATCTCCTGCGGACGCAATAAGTCCCTGCTGATGCCCGTCGACCCCGGGGAAAAGGCTCACATATTGTACGACCCGATAATGCGCAGCACTGCCCCAACACCCTGGCGCGAGACTCGCCGACGCCTCTTTGAAATGGAGCCTGAACCTCGTCCCGCCACACGCCCTCGTCACGTCCTCCCCGCGACCAGGCACCCAGCGGCTAAAGAGTACCGTCTCCCCAGCGAGCTGCAGATCGACGCGGAAGCTGAAGCGGGCCCCTACGCCAGCGTCGATCCAGCGGAGCAGCAGCCGGAAGGTGCTCGAGTCGAGAAGCACTATGAGATGTATGTCATTGGTCGAAAGAGAGCAAATGTGGACTTTTTGGACCAGTTGCGAATTTGGAATCCGCAGTCTTATGAGATTCACATCATAGGATCCAGAAAAACTGTTATCGTGAATAACCAGGTTTCTATTAAAGCTGTTGTTGAGGAACCCTATTATTGTTCGGTGAGGGCAAGCCCGGCGGCTGCTGACGCTGGTTACGTCGAGAGGCATGACGAACACACAGAAATTCATTTGAATCAATGAAGACATGTTTCTGCACAACATGTTCCTGCACGACCCAGAAGTCAATACATCTTCAGTACAAAATGAAGAGCGGGTGAGCGGTAACATACCGTACTTATGTATGTTCCTGGGTTTGCCGTTGCTTGCTCACCGAACTTGCCCTCCTTCACCAAATGTGGCTCGGTCATCTTCGACAACGCGCAGAATCAACTCCTTCTGTGAATACTCCAGCCGAAGGCCTTTCCTATCCACAACACCACAACATCTGTTGCAAGGGGACAGATAGTGGCTGGGGCTCATCCGTCGATAGCTTTGGGCTCGTGGCTTATCCCGCACATCTGCGGGACAACACCATGGGCAGTCGTACTTTGAATGGGCCTGGGATCGAAAATTGTCACAAAATGGCAATGTCGATGAACCTCTGGGCACTCCTGGCAGCGTCGGGTGGCAGTAATGTGTAATCCGAAGTACTTGTCGAAAGCAAGTCGAAAGACAAATATTATAAGGGTGAGGGCGTACCTGTAGTGTCAGTGGGAATAACCCTCTCTCCCAACCAGACGTCGCATCCAAGCAAATTTATGGAATCAGAGCTACGTTGGAGTGGCCCCAGCTGCCACAAACCAGATGCTCACGCGGAATGCAGATGCTATGTGTAATACGATGTAAGGTATTGCAAGCAGAGACTCCGTGTTGGGAATGACCTGAGAACATGACGAAATCGGGTGATACTGACTACGCGGAGGAAGCCACAGCTAAATAGGACCGGATAGTGCAGTCAAAGGCTCCTCAAGAATTATTGAAAATTCTTCTGAGGGCGCCACGGAAGCCAGACTTTTTGGGAGGGGTAGTGATAGACTGCTGGTGGATATGTTCCTTCCCCTGTGAGACGATTCTATTCAACTCCTTTGTTGTAATCATTTTGAACTTCCCTCCATTCATTTTGACACGAAAGTTGGAGCGTGAGCTCATATCGGCTTGAGGGGTTGGTCGACGGTCAGCGGCGGTGATGTTGTCATTCAAACGGTTAACAATCATAGTCGCGGTGGGCCGTTTCGAGGGTTCCCATTCCCAACACGGTTCCATGCATGCCCATATTTCTTCGGTCAGCCCAAAGTGTGCCCAAGACGAGCTTGAAGGATTGGGACGGACTGGGCGTCCGCCCGTTATGATGTGGTGGGAAACGGCGTCGGTCACAATGTCAGGAAACGGAAGTTCGCTCGTAAAGATCTACACGCCGTTAGCTGACATATGAATGGATGATATGGCATTGCAAGGTAGAAGGCGCACCTCCAAAGCAACACATCCCAAGGCATACACATCACTCTCCTTGCTGTTCGTTGGAACGCCACCTGTCCCTTGCAACACTTCAGGCGCCCGCCATCTGGCGGTACCGCCTTTTGAAGAAGATGTCTGCTGCGACGTCCACGCAACGATCTCCGCGCCCAAGACCGACGAGATGCCGAAATCAGCCAACCTCGCTCGACCTGCGCCATCGACAAGAACATTTGGCTAGACAGTCTTGCGTAAGCTCTACGAGAATGAGTATAAGAGTCAAAGCCGTACACTCTTCAAGTCTCCATGAACTATGTCATTATCGTGGAGGTACTTCAACCCGTTTCCGACATCCATAGCCTGTGGCACGAGGGTGAGACCGGAGCCACTAAGTGTACAAAACAAAGACATACTAGCCAGACTCGCGGAGCGTCCGGGGTTTTCTCCAGATACCCGTGGATGTCCTCGTTCTCCATCCACGGAGACACAATGCACACACGATTCTTATGGATATATATTCCATATATCTCTGCTATGTTCGGATTTGATAATTGCCCCCATAGAATTGCTTCTTTCCAGAGTTTCTGATAAGATACCAGACGTTGAGGATGAGGTATGGCGGATATGACTAGTATTGCTCAAACTGACCTTCCACATATGGTCAATCTGGGCTTTCTTATAGAGGCGCATTGTCTTTAAGCAGACCACTTGGCCTTGAAATTGGCCCTTGTATATGTCGGCAACACCCCCGGAGGCAACAGGATCGTCGCCGACCTGCGTGACGTCCCGAAGCCTATATGAGGTCGGAGCTAGTGCTGCCTTCGACGAAAGTCTCTGTGCTGCGATAATGAGATCCTTTCGGAAAGACGAGCTGAGGCATATTCCGAGTCCATCAAGAAGCTGGCAGTGGGAGTTAATGGGGCACAAAAATACTACGAAACACACGCACATGTTGAAACGAATCAAGAAGCAGTTGCGCTTCTAATGCTTTGCAGTCCGTGAGGCGCTTGCAGCGTGCTTTATCGCAGAAGATCGACTCCAATTGGAGGATGATTTCAGAGATGCTAATCAAGGACGGTTGGTAATGAGTCAATCACCAAATCATCGACAGTTATAATCAAGTTATAACCATATTATTTGCTTACGGAAAGTTGAGCTTTACCCCAGAACAAGGCGTTGGACCTGCCTTGATCTTCTTGAATTTTGAGGCCCAAATTCCTCCCTTGTGAGCAGTAACCGTGTAGTATCAAATTTAGAAGATAGAAAAGGTTTGCTCACCACTTGATCTTCATTTTTAGATGAAGGTTGCAAACCCCCGGAGCTGTGATTGCTTGTGTAAAATCAGGTTGTGTACCGGGATATCCAGAATGAACTCACAGAGATTTGTTATTTCTATCGTGCATTTCCTGCTCGCCGCAATAACAGGATCGATGAAAGCCTATCAGGCTGTAGGCCTGGCTAAGTCTCGATAAAATAGAATCGTCAACACGCTAACCTTGAACTCTTAAAATGTTGTGAGATGGCGCAGCAGCAGAAATGGATGAGCCTTTTATTTACTCCGGCGATGGGGCAACGGCGCAGAAGCAGGCAAGTTCTACAACATGTGTAATCAAGAAGCAAAACTTTGGGTTCAGGGGTTGGCTTAAGCGTGATGTGGACGGTGTGGAAACAGACCCTGAACATGCCAGTGTATGTAGACTCTAGAGCTGTGCATATTCATGAAGGCCACGAGCCAACCCGGGCTCACAAGAAAGGAACACCATCCTTCCGATACAACATTCCGTTTTAGGATGTGTTAGTGTGGGGGAGAGCAGCCGAGCTTTGCAACAAGCGACCTTCTTACGCTTGAAACGACAGCAACCGGAGTCTGTACTTGTTACCAACGAGTATACAGTAGTACTCCGGGGAAGTCTCGCGGGAGTGGGCCTCATAGTAATCTTGTGTGAGCTGACCCAGAATCCAAGTTTGTTCTTTGAAGGGAACATACTACCTGCCAGTAAAATTAGAACGGACGTGGATCTTTCCCTCGGCTGCATAAGACAGCATCTGTGTAATCTCCGTGAATTTTGAGTAAGTGGCCACGGCAAAAGAGTTGCCTAACACAACTCGGAAGGTCCATGTCGCCACAAGCCCCGCGGCACTCTGCCCATCAATATCGCAAGGAAGGGTTGTCTCAGGTTGAAAGACGGTCTGCGACGGCATTGGAATTGGACCGAGCCGGCGTGTGTGCTCGTGTGTCGTGTATGTGTGAACCACAAGGGCTCAAGGTCAGCTTACAATTGGGGCGCTGCGCGAATAGAGATGGAGGTCCGGACCGCCATGCAGGAATCACCCAGTGGGCCTCGAGAAATCGAACGGCAGTCCCTGAGATTGTTGGCTTCATCCAAATCCTTGGCCCGATCTTTCCACGCGAAAACGCCCTAGCCCTCACATTAATGATGTGGCGCTCTGTATCACTGCATGCGTTGAAATGATCTGTCTTCGAAGTCGACTATGTGTAGGGTAGGTAGTCACCTCCGTCGCCCCAAATCCGGGTCGAATGCCCCAAGCAGGCGTGCATTGTAGCCTCGACTCCCTGACCCGGTATTCAGGAAATTCGAAGATGTAATCTTCCAAGCTGGTTGAGCGACGCACAATGGGAGGGAAATTTGGAACGTAAGCTGTGAGTCGAATAAGTTACTATGAGTGTTTCTGCAGATCGGTAATAGGGAGGCATGTCGATGATTTTATTGAGGAATAGAACAGCCCATACGGGTAGGTTCCATCAGGTAAAATTGGCCAGGAGCGGGGGTTGAGCAAAATATCGTTTACTGGTACGTCTGGTCATGTGAAATGCACTGCGTTTCGACCCGGCCTTTTCTAAGTTTGTACGTGTGTATGTTGTCCGATGGCTGAGAGTGCAGCCAGAGTGCAGCCAGTGCAAGACGAGCAGGGGTGATCGAAGCAGCGCCTAGCGTAGCACATAGAGTCGGCTTGCGGAAACACGACGTACATGGTCAACCACTGGAACTGTTTCATTGCATGACGCCACTTGGTCGTAGAGAGCCGAACGGGGTTATGCGTGAGAGGTGTCACTGCATTGAGGCTCTGCTTGTTCTGGGACAGGTCCAAAAGAACATTGAAACAACACTGTGTCATACTTACCACGCTGGAGGATTGGTACCGATTAGTTCCGATCAACTTCTGTGAGAGCATTCCACCCCCAATAAGGACATCGCATAGGACATTGACGTTAGTGCTCTGTTTCAGTTCTTGAACTATGATTGACATACGCATGTAGAGCACGTTTCGGTTTTTGAGCTGGAATGCTTTCGACTAATATAGGAAGATGAAAGGACATCTATTGCCCCATTCTACTGGATGTGCACACTTTATTTCTGCATACTGCAATGGATCAAAAGAGGCGAATGTGCAGTTCATTCAAGTTGGAGGAGCATGGTGAATCACCATGCTCGTTGCATGTTCGTCCAACTTGAATTGATGTCAACGTCTCTTGAACAAATTTTTTGGACTCCGACACTGCTTGTGCTATGCGTACTAGCCCAGCTCACGACACGCAGCTCGTAAGGTAGTAGCGGATCGAGAACATCAGCATCCAGGTCCACCCCGGACGTTTCTTAGTCCTACGATGGAATGCTCAGTAGATAATGTCTTGTGCATTCTGCCCGAGCCCATCCCAGGTTTCCGATGCCAGATCCCAAGTACCGCCCATACCGAAGCCTGTCCAACATCGCGAGCTGTCGTTTCTCCCTATCGGTACCCGTCCTCATTCTCAGGGCTTCTCGCAGATGTAGTGAACGGGTGGCTATGACAGTTTCAGGACTCTTACAATGCCCACACGTCCTTACTTCCGCTATCGATGCCAGAATTTAGCCACCCTCAGCCAATTGGCACCAACCACACACCAAGGAGGCACTGTGGCGGACGGACGTCGCTTACAAACTCGATGTGGGGGCGGGTCTGATCAGTCTCAGGCAGCCAACAACGGACGGTTCTGGTTCTGATAAGTCTGGCCTACAGACATCACGACCATGTCCAGACGACATGTTTCCGCTCTGACTCACATCTCGACCATGTCCGGATGACATGTTCCCGGCTCTGGCTCACATCCTCCATATCATAATCAAATTGTAAGTGCTCTTTCTGATCGAGTGCTGCACATGTGCTGACTGAACGCGTCTGAAAATTTAAAGAAACAAACTGCAAGCTTCCCAGACCTACCACGCGAACTCGTCGCAGAAGTCCTGCTATCCCTGGAGTGGTACGACCTACTTTCCGTGTGCCAGGTGGGTCGAAACTCTCGCTGTTACCGATTTCTGAGGCACTAAAAAGCGATCCGCTCTTTCAAGGTTTGCAAACAACTCGGCACTGCCTTGCGCGTCCGTGCGAAGGGTTTCCCTACGTGAGTGACTCAACACTTCTTGTTTGGAGTCGCTCTGAAACCCCACAACAGCTGCGCTGGCAAGCTACAACCCTCCCTCACTCTCCGAAAAATCTCCAAACACCCAGACCGACACACAAGGCTTGGCCGCCCCTTCTCCCCACGCTCCACCACCAACGCCTTGATCTCCCTCAGCAGCACACACAGCTTCGCGAGGCCAGCCTGCATCTCATCCGCAGCCTCATGATCACCAATCGCCAACTGCCGCACAGACTCGACTTGTCGCGTAATAACTTTCTGGAAATGGCCCTCGTCGTGGACGGCCTCAATGCACAAGGGCGTCTGTGAAAACAACATCTGCAGGTAGTACTCTTTCCAGCGCACACGCGCACCAGCGGAGTGGGATTTGAGTTCTACGATCTTCGACTGGGGGACTACGACGCCGCCGGGGACGATGGCCAAAGCGGGTTCCGAGGCTGCAGGGTGTAGGCTCTTCGCGGCGTCTACCCTGTTGCGGGGCTCAAGTGTTCCTTTGCCGATGGTGGTGCCCTGCGGCGGTGTTGCGGGTGCTTTGAACGGCAAGCACGCGTCGACTTCGAACCTTACCACCATCCTTACCCCGTTTATCTCCTGCGATTACAATGAGGCGAATCCCAGAGAGATAGAAAAGGCTCACATATTGTACAACCCGATAATGCGCAGCACTGCCCCAACACCCTGGCGCGAGACTCGTCGACGCCTCTTCGAAACGGAGCCCGAACCTTGTCCCGTCACACGTCCTCGTCACGTCCTCCCCGCGATCAGGCACCCAGCGGCTAAAGAGCACCGTCTTCCCAGCAAGCTGCAGGTCGACGCGGAAGCTAAAGCGGGCCCCGTCGATCCAGCGAAGCAGCAGCCGGAGGGTGCTGGCGTCGACGACGAGGTCCGTCGCGCCCCAGTCGAAGCCGCGACCCCTGCCCCCACTCACACTAGCACTCATGTAATTGACCGCCAGGACGAGCGGGAGGAGGGGCGCATCGGGGCATGGGGTGCTGTTCCGCTCACTGACGATCGCGGCGTCGTCTGGGCGTACGCGGAACGGGAGCGCGCGACTTGCCCAGATGTGCGGGGAGCCTGTGTGGGGATGGCACGTCACGTCAGGGGGCTTGTAGTAGTACATGTTGGGCCGTGGGAACGGGGAGGCCGACATGTATATACTTGCCTGGCACGACGATGGCTGGGGATGGACTAGTACCCCGCCGGGGAACCCAGTTGTATGACCCCGCGTACTTCACGTTGGTGATGCTCACACCTCGTGCGGAGCTTTTGACCGAAGGTGGCGTGATTGTGCGTAGGGGGTGCGCTGAGAGGCCGTCGAGGATGTTTTTAGAGGTTGGTTGCGAAGAGGTATAAAGCGAGCGAGGAGAGATGGCTGAAAATTTGGGACGAAGGGTGGAAGGAACCATTGGGCATGGCTAGGACTCGACGCTTGAAGGCGAACATAAATCCCGAGAGGCTGTAAGAGGGGCGAGAAACCACGACGGCCATCAAGCGGTGAAGTACTGTTTAGAGTCGAGAAGCACTACGGGATGTATGTTATTAGTCGAAGGAGAGCAAAATGCATGAACTTTTTGGGCCAGTTTCGAATTTGGGATCCGTAATCTTATGAGATTTAAATACAGTAGGATCCAGAAAAGAGGCTTATTCTATTCAGAAACCCCGTTATCGTGAATAACCTAGAAGGGAATGCACCTTCGGTACAAGAATAAAGAGCAGTTGAGCAGTAACATACCGTACTCGTGTTTTTGAGTTCGCCGTTGCTTGCCCACGGAACTTGCCCTCCCAAGGTATGTTCCTGCACCATATAGAAGTCAATGTATGTTTAGTACAAGAATAGAGGGCAAGATGAGCAGCTTACCCCCATTCCACCCCCATATTTCTGAGCTCGCCGTTGGCTCAAACTTGCCCTGCTTAGAAAAGTTCCTCTACAACTATGGTGCAATGAGTCTTCGACAAAGAAACAATGAGAATGACATGATCCGCTTACCCCAAATGCTTTCCCCATATTCTTGAGCTCGCCGCCCGTCAAGATCGGACCCTCCCCGTTGTAATCACCGTCGCCGTCCAATATTAAGATAGTGGTCCTTCGAGAGATCACCGCCGCTTGAGATTACTGCCTTCTATGCTTGGGTGGATAATTCTATTTGTGAACCCCTCAAAAGTTGTGAACCCTATGGATAACCCTTAGCAAATATAATCAATTTATGTG